>JAYXIM010042536.1:0-112245 GCA_037575425.1 Anastrepha fraterculus
AGCCCTGTTTAATTAAGTGCGCCAGTCTTTATTTCTCGGGCTAAATGACACCAAGGCGGTCGCCGTAGCCGAATGGGTTGGTGCGTGACTACCATTCGGAATTCACAGAGGGAACGTAGATTCGAATCTCGGTGAAACACCAAAATTAAAGAAAACTTTTTTCTAATACGAGGGGTGCCTTTTATATGTCGGGATTTGGCAACCCTGGTGTTGAAATCTGGCAACTGACAGCTGTATCGCAAAGTTTGACATTTTTTTGCTTTTACGTACTCAGAACGTATTGAAATAACAGCGCTATTTATGTTATTTACAGTAACTTAAAAGATTCATCTCGGTCCAAAAATGGAATTACATCGTGAACATTTTCGTGCGACTAGTTTTTACAACTTTCGACGTGGATTAACTCAGCAACATTGCATGGATGAACTTAATTCATTTTTTGGCGATGAAGCTCCATCGAGGACCAGTGTTTATCGATGGTATGGTAAATTCAATCGTGGTCGTAGTTCACTCCAAGACGAATTTCGTGAAGGTCGTCCAAAATCAGTTGTTGTTCCGAAAACCATTGATACTGTGCGCGAACTGATATTGCAAGATCTTCATGTGACCTATCGTGAGATTGAGACAATCTTACGCATTAGTGCGACCAGCATACATTCAATATTGCATAAACATTTCACTGTCAAAAAAATTTGTTCACGTTGGATCCCACACAATTTGTCAATCGCTCAAAAAAAGGCTCGCGTCGATTGGTCGAAGGAAATGCTCAAAAAATACGATCGCGGGGCTTCGAAACACGTCTATGACATTGTGACAGGTGATGAATAATGGATTTACGCGTATGAGCCCGAAAGTAAACAGCAGTCGACCGTATGGGTGTTTCAAGATGAGCCAAATCCAACAAAAGTTGTTCGCGCACGAAGCACTTCCAAGCAAATGGTCGCCTGTTTTTTCGGAAAAACTGGACATGTCGCAACCGTACCACTAGAACAACGCAGAAAATTAAATTCTGAGTGGTACACAACCATTTGTTTGCCAGTTGTCTTCCAAGAAATAAGGAAAACCAATCGCCAAAGACGGATCACTCTTCACCTGGACAATGCGAGCTCTCACACATACATAGGCTCAAACAACTGCATTTTTGAGCACCCAAAACATCGAATTAATGGGTCATCCGCCGTATAGTCTTGACTTGGCACCGAATGACTTCTTTTTATTCGCGTACGTAAAAACCAAACTGAGAGGTCAACGTTTTTCGACACCTGAAGAAGCGGTTGCGGCATTCAGAATGCATGTTTTGGAGGTACCTCATTCAGAGTGGCAAAAGTGCTTCGACAATTGGTTCAAACGCATGCAAAAGTGTATAGATCTTCATGGAGAATATTTTGAAAAACAATAAAGTGATTTTCGATGATTAAAATTTGTTTTTGCTCTCTAATCCCGACATATAAAAGGCACCCCTCGGCAGGCAATGGCAAACCTCCGAGTGTATTTCTGCCATGAAAAAGCTCCTCATAAAATATCTGCCATTCGGAGTCCGCTTAAAACTGTAGGTACCTCCATTTGTGGAACAACATCAAGACAATTAGGAGAAGAAGCCAAACACCCAAAAAGGGTGTACGCGCCAATTAAATATATATATAAACTACACCAAGGGAAGTCAAGTCCCTTTCTCTCTGATCTCTCCTACCCAGATGAGGTCTTCCTCGTGCTCTACTACTACCCGCATGCTGTTACCGCATTGAATACTTTAAGAGCCGGAGCATTTGTATCCATTCGGACAACATGGCCCAGCCAACGAAGCCACTGGTTCCTTATTCGCTGCGCTATGTCTATGTCATCGTAAAGCTCATACAGTTCATTGTTCCATCGCCTACGAGAACTCGTCGTCGCCAACGTGTAAAGGTCCAACAATCGTCCATAGAATCTTATTTCCAAGTACTTCAAGAGATGCCTTATCGGTTGTTGTCATCGTCCAAGCGCCATACGATAGGATTTTTATTAGAGTTAATATATAATAATAATTCCAAAAATAGTTCCAGTAAGTTGAGTCGAAGCAGCCAGCCAGACCACCCAAAAATCAAACAATTTCGGAAAGTTAAAATATTGATAATTCAGCTGTAAGTTAAACGATTTAAAACAGTTCTTTGTCAGTTCAAAACCCGAGCCATTTCGCTATGTCGCTAAGCGACTGTCGTGGGAATGAGTTTAGTATACTTATATGTATATGAAAAGAGGCTCCGTTTAAGGTAAACCACCTTCGCACATGCCCACTCACTCAAGCCAACTCAATTGGCAGATCACTGACTCAGTCAAAATTAATCGTTTCTTAGACCTGCCGTTGTAAGAGCTCAATGACAAAATCTAGTACTGAACGATCTAGAAAGAGTTTATTGAAACCCAACTAGTAAAAAGTGTAAGATTACGTCGGAAAACCGTCTGTAAGGTCTACTGTTGATTACGAAAGCTTTGATGACATGCTTAGAAAGCAACAACAACAGCAGCAATATAAAAAAGCAATGTCATAAAAACGGTTAGCGTCAGTTGACCTGATAGGCACTTTAAAATTTACACATTTGTATTATCAGGCGAAAACAATGGCCTGCGAAAGTCATAAAGGCTTAAGAGTGTGCTAACAACAACCATAAACCAATACTTGCGAAAGAGTTTGCACAAAGGTCCACAGTGAGTGAGTGAGTGGTCAGCTCGAAAGCAGGACGCCATGTGCAGGTAATCGCTTGGCCAACATGGCTGAAAATGAGGCAACGGAGGACACGTATGCCACCGACGTATTAGTGAGCTTTGAATGCCAATGAAAAAAAAGGTGAACGCTAAAGTGGCCAATGGGGTAGAAGAAATTGCACTGGAAACGAGAAGGGCGGGGAGGGGAGTTTATATTGTCTGTGTTTATATTTATATGCAAATACAAAAAGGATCAAATGAGTTAGAGATGTGTCGGTAGAGACTAATAGACTATTAGGAGTTGGAAAGAGGAGATGGACATGCCTGAGCATTTGAATGTTATTCGTGTGTAAGTGTGAAAGAGGTAAGCAGGCGGAAGCGTTTGAGTGGCGTGTTGACTGTGGGCCGGCGCTGACACATAACACAATCAAAGCACGTCAAAACCCAATCACAACTATGAGTACGCATATGTGTGTGTGTAGGTGCCTATGACTACATACTTACAAGCGCTTTTAATGTGGATATGTCAGTTTAGAAAGAAATTTATTATCCCGTACTGGTATACTCGGCTATGTTATTGTGTTGGTCTTTCGGTTGTTGTATTTACATGTTCGCGATACAGGAGCTGGAGCGCTGAAGCGCTGGCGCCTGTGACATGTCTTGGCTAGGCATTTAAATGACAAGCACGCCCCACCGACACGGCCTGTCAGGCTGCAAATCGCCGGCCTCTGGATGTGGCGGTCGGTATCACACATGCTACACACACACACACACACACGCAACTCAATTGCTCTCTTCGAGCGCAGAAGCATACAGAGGTCGTGACCATGTCCATCGCGGGCTGACATGCAGCCTGGACTGCCATGGAACTCTCTGCGATGACCGCGTAGTTTTATTGTTGTTGCTGCTTTTTTAACTAACAACAACGTTGGCATTTATATATATAATTTTTTTTTGTTCGCTTGCAGTGCCACTCATAGCGCACAAAACGCCACTGGGCGCTTAAACGTGGCGCATGTTGAATCAATAATGTGCCAGCTACATGCATGCAACCGAGCAACGGCGCACGCGACACTATGTGCGGCAATCCATGTACGAGTATGAACAGGCTTTGGTCGTGGCTGCGTGCCGTCAGCGGTGACTGCTGCTCAACATGTCGCGTCCATGTCCGCATGTTTGTACTGAAGTCCCTGCTCTCCACTGCTGCGCCGTTTGTGCTTACTTACATGATTCGTGGCGCCACTGCAGCATATGTAGCCGTACTAGTAGCAACAAAGCGCCAGCGCAACAACCGAACGCGTTTTAATCATGCCACTTCCTGTAAGTGCTTAACCTGGGAGCAATGCGCGTTAAACGGTACCTGTGCAATGGTCAACAACAACGAATTAAACAAGCAACCATCTTCCTTCGTTGCTGCAGCTTAACGAATGGCCTGCTGTTGTTGTAGTCACAGTGTACACTGCGACGTGTTGCATATTTTGTGGCGCATTAACTGGATAAAGTCCAGAGCTGCTGAGCTTGAGTGGTGTGGACTGGCAGTTGTGGATAAGGCGATTTAGGGCCGTTTAAGTACCGCAGAGGGCAAAGCCTTTCAGGATTAGCGGCTTCAGCTTACAACTTTTTTGTTGTTGGAATTTAAGCGTTTGTGCAAACTTTACTAACAGATTCAAAATCTTAATTGAGCTGAATTTTGAATAGCATACAAAAGAGCGAAGCAAACGACGGTGTGTTAATTTGGAACTGTTTTTGTACTGAATCTACTTTCCTATGCGCCACAAGCGGCATTTTGGGCTACAGACTCTTTACTGCTTTCCACACCTTGTCCACACCACCGTGTTCCACCGCACCTGTTCTCGGATTGCTTAAGAAAAATCAAGATTTTATGACAAATTACTCAGACCATCGGTCATAAGATCTGTTTCTTCCTAAAATCCCAAGGAATGAAGATTCCCTCTGTGGAGTGGCCATCCTTTAGTTGCGCTGTCATTCGAGAAATTAGTTGTATGCCAAAGTGAGTTGCGTTCTTTCTCCCGATGCATTTGTATCCAAGAAAGTTTCACCAATCCTAAATCTGTTTTGCTCTATAGGATGAAGTTGTGGTCTTATGAAATGTAAATTTTCTTACACAAAGGCTTCTGCCTGAAAAACATTAGCAGTATTCGGCAGATTTTAGCAAATAAATACATTTTCTGATTAAGAAAAACCCCTGTTCCGACTTCCGATTCCATCTTGAAGCCGTCAGACAGCGGTACCCGACTCGGTACAAATCATTCCCTCGTTCCAATCCTGCCTATTTGTTAAAAATGGTCCTCGCACGACCCTCAAACTCCAGATTGCGGATAGAGAGATCTGTACGAAGTTCGGAGAAAAACGGCGTTAAATGCCTAAAAATGCTACGATGTCCCTTGAGAGATTGCCGCCAGATGCCAACATCCTTTAACCTGATTGCACTTTGAGCAGCGATGGAAATAATGTGAAAGTCGATGGAAAGTAAGTGCAAAACGACATTAAGGACAGTTCTACATTCTACGGTGATACCAATACATGCAGTCTATTGCACCCTCACCCTCCTTTTTTTATATTATACCTTCAGACCAAACCAGGCATTCGTACGTTGAAATTGGCAGAATCACCAAGTTGTGCATCCACAGAACGGCCTGTGGTTTGAGTCCCCATTTTTTGCTGAGCATAGATTTGTAAGAGTAGAAAGCTATGCCGGCCTGCTTTACTCAATCAAGTATTACACCAAGATACTGGTAGGAGGAGGTTTATATTTTCTGGTAAATAGAATTAGCTCCGTTTTATGAGAGTTTACTCTGAGGCCTCAACTGGCAGCCCAGCGGCTGAGTACAGCCAGTGACTTTTCAAAGATCTCAGCCCTGACTGATAAAAACGATCTCGATATCATAAAGACCAAGTCCACGGCGTATGCTACTACCTTAACCCAACCTGTTTTTAACTTAGTCAGAACTTCGAACTAGCAACCAGCCAAAGGAGAGGTGAACGAACACCAACATGCGGAGTCCCCCTGTGCAAAAACCTACAAATGTATAAATTTTGACAAGAGTTGACGTATTGAAAAAAGTTCAGCCTACTTCTACAAGCCGTCAAATATATACATTTTGAAAAAATTGACAACAAAATATGTACGTGGATTACTTGAGATGAGATCGCTCTCCAGTTAACATACATCGTTTGAATCCTAACGCAATCCCGCCGCATATCAAATCGTCTAGAATATTCAGGCAAAGGTAAAAAGGTAGATTTTCCCAACTCCATTACGAATGCGCCTAACAGAGACTGGATTGCTTGGAAATGAGAAAGACAAGTCTTTCTTCAAGTTAGCAAAATCTTTAAAAGCAATTTTTGGCAATTTCTTTATTTTTATCACTGAAATTGAAGGTAGCTGCGTGCATTGAGTCTTCACTATCACTTACTGCCGGCTTCCCATTGGTAATTTCTATATGCGACTTTGCCTGGATGTAAGAGATGGTGGATGAGTGGGAAAGGTAAACCAGTGGGCCTGATTAACGTTGGATTGTAACGATTTTGTCAGCCAGTCTCAAAGCTAGCCACACTAATGGAAATTCGCGCTACAAGACACTACTCAGCACTGAGATATTTTGTGATTACAACAATGAGCAGTTTTTAGTCCTGCTGACTACTTACATACTTGCAATATAAGCAAAAATATTATTAACTGTTTTTGCCTCTTTGGAGCTATGTAGATATGTTTTTCAATTATATGGACTTGCCATAAGAGGAAAAATGCTCAGTTTTTTCCCGATGCTCCAACAAAAATTGGTAGTTTGCTAAGCACTTTTGTAAATATTCATAAGGCGCTTGCCGCAACCAAATGGGTCGGTGCGAGAGTGCCACAAGGGAGTGTGTAGGTTCGAATCTCCGAGAATGAAACAGAAAAATGACAGAATGACAAGCTTATGAATGTAAAGCTGTAGATCTCTCGGTCTGAGATAAAATATTAAGATGTACGCCACAAATAGGAGGAGGAGCTGGGCCAAACACCTGTAAAGTGTGTAAGCACCAATTATACATATATAAGCATTAATTTCTTATATGTATACGCAGTTGTCTTGCGGGGTATAATTATCATTGTACGCACTTAGTACTCAGGCTCGCTTTATCTACTCGAAGAACCTGCTCAACTAATGAGTGAAGGAAGATTTTCCCTACCTTGCATCACAAATTTACAAGAAGGCCTCTGCCTCCCTTAGCTCATTAATTCAAATCAAGTTTCGAAACTGTACAAAAATCCAGAGATAAAACGCAATAGATTTCAAAGAAGAAGTTGTGAGAAATTTGGGATAAGCAAAGCATTAAAACAGCGATTGAAAAGACAAAAGTAAATCAAATAAATGCTTGGCGAAGTACAAAGGAAACTCAGCTGCAGGACACGAAGTAGTGACTCATCCTGAGAAGGGCGAATTATAGGTGAACACTGCAACAAACACACATTGACACATAAAAATACGGAAGCACAGTAATCCATAGGAAAGGTATTGCAAGGAATACGAGTATTTATCGTGGGTTATGTATGAGGTGGTTGCCACGAAAGCTGAGGAGGGTGCAAATCAGCGCGGCATTGTGATGGTTACCAACTCCTGTTGCGCGCCGGTATACGAGTAGCAAAGCCAGGCAGTGAACAGCCTGTTGCCAAGTGTGCTCGTCAGCAAGGACAAAAACACAAGGACGTGCGCATGAATGCAGAAACATAAAAGCTATGCGGGGTGGCAGGGTCGACTAAAAGAATACAAGTATATGCATGGCTGTGTGTATGTATGCATGTACTATATATGCATAACCATGCGATGTTGCACAGAGCATTTGAAGAGGGGTGGAAAAGAGATATTAAATAGAACAACAATGCCCGAGTGTGCTTGCAGGCCTTTCAAAAGCATGTTTAAGAGTTGGATAAGTACTACTACGCAATGGAGTTGTATGTGCGGATGTGTGTATGCATGTATTTGTGTGAAGCAGCAGTCAGTGAGGGATGATTTCCCGTATTTCCCGTTGGGGTGGTTGTAAGTGGTTTGTGCGAGTGGCAGTGAAGCAAAAGAAGATACGCAATAACTACAATACCAAAGTACAGTGCGGAAAAGTTGCGGAGTTGAGGAAAAGCACGCAAAAGGCGGAAGCAAAGTTGCAAGCGACTTGGAAAAATTACGACAAAGCCAATGATAGGGGAATTCAGTAAGTTGCATAGCGCACGGGCGAAGGAAAATCGTATGGCGTTGCAGAAATTGCGTCATACTACAGGGTCTTTCAAGTAAGAGCTTATTTTTTGAGTTCATATTTAACACAAATTTTGAATGGAGCCGTACATTCACTGCTTATTGGAGCGGGAGTATAAAATAAGTAGAGGGACTAAATTTTATGAATGTTGAATGAAGTAAAAGAGAGTATCAGATATATGTGCATAGATAGTTACAGATATCGCCCTTTTTGATGAAATTTTCGAATGTATTCAGGAATAATTGGCGCTCTATCTTAGCACTTTCGCACAGAATGTTACCTCTACAAGCTTCAGTTGTCTTTGACACGCTAGTACCAGATTTTCTGATAGCGGTCGCTCCTTGGCAGATACTGGCAAATCGCAGAGTGTATTTCTGCCACGAAAAAATTTATTATAACAAATCATTTGCCGTTCAGAGTTAGTTTAATCTGAAGACGGTCATGTAGAAATAGTTCAAAGGCTTTAAAGTGGCTGGTTTTTCAGCCAAGTGGTTATTAAAGTTCCAGAATTAGCACCGTTTTGTAAAAAAAATATATAATCGTATTTCGTTGGCTGTGTGGCATGTTGCAAAGTCTGCTTGAAGCCACATACCTTGAGTAGCAATAGCAACAAAAATTAACCAAAAATACTTCGTTCACAATTTCAGTAGCACAATTTGTTGTTAGTAAGCGCATTTCCAGTAGGATTTCTGAAGAAAAATTGCCCAACAACATCATAGGAACTCAATGCGCACCACACAGTGGAATGTAAAGGCTTCTTAACATATTTATGTGGGTTTTCCAGGGGTAACTCGATAACGAAGAGAATTGACTTTTATTGCGCAATTTTGCAATCCCCCTTTTCTAAGTGTATTTTAATTATTTCTACATTAACTAGGCCAGAATTGAATTTATTTGAATAAACTGTAAACATTCCAATTAATATCTGTCGCAAGTGACGCCATCGCACTGTGGCAACTTTCAAAACAAACCACCGCTAAAACAGGAGCTCATACCTGAAGGACCCTGTATGAGTTTTCGGCGACGTAAATCGCGATATTTTGCACAGCACAAAAGAACAAAATCGACAATGGAAAGGTGGAAAGTGAAAAAGTTGTACGCAAGGATAATAACTTGTCACGAAGAGGTTATTCAACTTTCTGGCCCTCACCCAAAGGAAGGTAGCAGAGAAAGCCGATAAGCGTGAAAAATTTTATTGTACAGGTCGGAAAATCAACTGAAGTGTACGCTCGTATGCAATGCCAGCATGCCACTGTGCCCCACTGCGTGGCAACATGTCATCGACTCTTTTGTGCGAGAGCAAGTTTTTGTAGCAGGACATGCGTGTCCTGTTAATAGTTCATGTAACTTTAAACTCATAACGCTTCGGGGTGCAATTTAACTCCAGGCATAGGCGAGTGTGCCAGGGTGGGGCGTAAAGATGTCATAAATTGCGTCTTAAGCTTTCGAAAAAAGGCGGAGCTGGGTGTTGCAACGCAGAAAAAGAAATAAATAAATAAAAAAATAACAAAAAATATAAAATATCAAATAGGCAAATAGCAAACTAGGCATTTAGCGCATGATTTATAGGCGCTGTCCATGTATGCGTCGCAAGTGTGTGTGTGTGTGAGCGCCTGTTGCACGTGCAAGTGACGTGTTAAATGGAAATTATAGTTTTTGCATATTTCGCCCATCCCTCCTTGGCGCACACACTTCCTGTTTGGTGAACCCTTCACTTTTGTTGTTTGCATTTTCTCCGTTTGACTTTTTCTGCGTCATTAAAAAATTTCCCACTTTATGCGATTTACGCAGCACAAATTCTGGCTGTGGCTATGGCAGTGCCCGGGTGCATGCCCATTTCATGCCGCAATTTGGCCGCCAACGATGCGTAATTGCGGTTTTTGTGATGCATTGCGTTGTAGCCCGCAAATATTTAATATAATACGGCACGCATGCGACCAGTTGGGCTGACTAACCCGCCCTTCCCCATCCTCAGCGGCGCTCAAAGCTGATTTACATATGTATGTGCGTGTGTGTGTGAGTCCAGCTGCATGCTTGCGTTTGCATAATGTACTCACTCATACATATATACACTCACTTACGTGCCCGCCCCTTCGCCCTGAACATATGCAAATACCACCGCAAGTCGTTTGGCCATAAATTCACATCATAATTATTTTGCTATCACACTTTTTTCCACTTATTTATGCCATTTCTACCGTCACCCATCATCCGAACCCATACGACTCGTCCAAGCCCAGCTCAGGCTGGCACATTTTTGCGCTTTTTCCGGCGCTATTTGAATTACCAGCTACGCAGCGTCCACAACTCACGCTCGCGTCGCTCAAAGGCGATGTGCGTCCACTTCCGTTTCCGGTTGTTATAAACTTGCGTCAAAGCCAGTTTGCAAAGCCAACAACAACAACAATACTGGGCCTTGCAACCAGTGCCTTGGTGTGGCGTAACAGTTTTAACGGCAATTGCTTTTGCATTTCGCCGTTTTTTGTTGTCCTCAACTCGTAGTTGGCTCGTTAGTTTGCTAGTTGCTTGACTGTCTTTATTGTTGTTCTTGTACTTTTATCCCCATATGCCACACATCTATTGTAGTCCGCATAATAATGGCCTTCACTATTAAAGCCATGGCTTGGGGATTTCTGTTCGGGGGCCAGGCATCTAAAGGGTTAAGTGTGGAATGCGGCTTTTCGTATGGGTTACACGTGGGTTGGAGCATTTTTCGATTGGCGTGGCTGCCACTGGTGTATATTCAGTGAAACATTGAGGTTGTAATTATAAAATTAATTAAAACTATTTTATTTGCTATGCCACGCGTATTTAAACAAGCTAAGGAAATTAACTCTTGTTCATAAAAGAAGCACCATTCCCAGAGTTTTTGCAGCATTAAATTTCATATCTCCAGTGTTCAAAGCCCACCAAGTATTCGACACATCTAATTGTGGAAAAAGACTTTTCTAATAGCGGTCGCCGTTTATAGCACCATTCCAGGAAAGCTAGTGGCACGAAAAAGGCTCTGTTACATAAACGACCTGCTATACGAAGGTGGCATCGAATGATGAGTTCCTACATTTGCGCAACAAAACAGCAAACTACTCCTGCGGTCAGTAAGAAGTGATGCGACAGCCCTAGGTTCGGGAGCGTTATTTTATTACTATTCGTATTTCTGTTATTTTACTCTTCCTTTTATGTGTATCTTTAAAGAAAATCAGAGAAAATCTTACGTAATTAGGCAATACTTCATATCCGAAAATTGCCTAAAAATTCTGAATAAAAAATGGGAAATTTTGATGAATATGTTTTTAAACTTTTATTTCAATTTTATTTTTATACATAAAAACAAACTAAAATTACTTAAAAAAGAATCACAGACACCAATATATGACGGCTGTAGTGGCAGGCAGTCGACATGGAAAACTGAGAAAAGTTGATCTTTAACCGCAAACTAACCATCAGAGAGCTGGCAGAGACCTTGAACATTGCTTATGGATTCGTTCAGGACATTGTGGTCAAGGATTTGCAGAGTTGGTCCCAAAGGACTTGAATTTCAGGCAAAAAGGAAACTGCGTTGATATCGCAAGAGAAATGATTTCCAAGGCTGAATCAAACCAAATATTAATGAAAGGCTTCACTACTGGACACGAGACGAGTTTGACACCCAATCTAGACATAAGGCGAGTGAGAGGAGAGCTCCGAACGAATCAAAACCAAAAAAATAAATAGCCTTCAGTCCAAAAGGAAAGCGACGCTGACGGTTTTGATAGATTCCAACAGTATTGTTCACCATGAAGCTTTGCAGGAAGCTCAGACAGTTAATACGGACTATTATTTTGGCGTTATGGACGTTTATATGAAGCATTTCGCCAAAAAAGGAAGGATTTGAGCGAAAACAACTCGTGTATTGTGTAACACGGCAACGCCTCTTCACACACTGCCTTCATTATCCGTTAAGTTTTGGACCGAAAATTAAACCCGAACCACCCAGCAGCCATGGAATTCATCTGATATGATTCCCTGCAATTTTTTTCTGTTTGAGCGAGTCGAAAACCATTACGGGGCACACATTTTAACAGCCGAAAGGAAGCAATGGAAAAATTGAAGACGGCTCTGATGGCAATTGCAAAAATAGAGTTCCAGAAATGTTTTGGGAGCTGGAACAAAGGCTGGTATTAATGCGTTGCAGTTAATGAGGGGTACTTTTGGCGACCGCCTTAGCCGAACAGGTTGGTGCGTAATTGCCATTCGGAATTCAGAGAGAAAGAAGAAAAAATTGTTTCTAATAGCGGTCGCTCCTCGGCAGGCAATGGCAAACCTCTGAGTGCATTTGTGCCATAAAAAAGCTGCTCATAAAAAATATCTGCCATTCGGAGTCGGCTTGAAACTGTAGGTCCCTACACATGGGGAACGACATCAAGACGCACGCTACAAATAGGAGGAGAAATATAAAGAAATGGAGAAGGCGCTAATATCACCTTTGAGGACAAAACTTGTACTTCGAATTTGCCGAATATATTCCGAGAACGTTTACGTTTTAATATTTCATACCTTTTGTTTAAGTAAAAAAGAACTACATTTGGGAATATCTCACCAAAATTAAATTTATGATGGTATTTTGGCAGACAAAGTACGAAAAAAACCCTAATTCCAAATGTAAGATGGACCACCATCTCACTTGTACTACTCAAGTTCAAATAACTTTTTTCTAAAATTAACTAGGCCACAAAATTCTGCCAGCTTTAAGTACAGGCCACATAGTTTCGCACGGTCATTACTTGTATTACTCAATAGCTAATCTCTAATCAAGTTAATAACTCATTGCTGTCTACAAAATTTGAATTTGTATGTAAGTACGAGTGTGTTGGTTTCGTGACCGTCGCTCAACTACATATTACAACGTCCATCATAATCAGTGACTATCATTTACCCAGTCAGCAAGCCACGCCCAGCAGTCGCTGGGCATACGAGTACATACCGACTGTGTAAAGTAATAGCTGACATTTGCAAGTACATATGCGCGCTCACGTATGTGTGTATGTGTGTAGTTAACGGAGCATTACTCATTTTCGCGTTTCTCAGCACAACTTGAATGCTACTATCACTTTACAAACATGTCAACTTGTCTGCTAAAGCCACAGACATATCGTATCGTAGTAAAATTCATAGTAGAAAACCTGTGTGCGTGTGAATGTATGCGTAGTTTGTGAAAAATATTGCATGTGTGACAAAGGCATAGCTACTGATTTGGCAGCGAACGGGTATGCCTGCCTGCTTGCCTGGTGTACCACTCATGGCACATACACTCCATACACTTGCACATATCTGGCATGTTTTCGAAGAAAACATATCCGCATCACTCATACGCCCTGGTGGGCCACAACATAGCGACTGCACTTGCGTGTGACATGAAATGAAATCCCGTCACCTTTTTTCCATTTATTACAGCAAAGCAAATGAAATTGATAGAGTGACTGACTGATAGCGGGTGTGTGTGTGAGTGGTTTGCTGTCTATTCGTATGTAGTGTCGTGGTGCGCATATTTGGTAGGCAACATAACGAGTGTCATGAAGGCAGCCACACACACATACACATGTGCATATGTATACAAGTATGTGTGCACAGTTAGGCGCATTTGCTCTTCGCCAGCCATTTTTTATACATGCAAATTTAATTTGTACGCGCACCCCGCCACCATCGCGCAACCGTCGCTGCCATATTTTTTTCGTGCAATATGCGCACCATTACTTTCGTCATGTAATCATTTGCGTCGCAATTCATTTAATTTCGAGCTCACGTACTCCAGCCATTTGCTACATTTTTCGCGTATTTCCCATTATTCCCCTTGCCCTTCATTCCCGCAGGCATGTTGCAAATGCCTCACATGCATGCAACAACATATTCGCGCGTCAATGAATAGCGGCATTTAAAGTGTCAACTTGTAAGCGTAATTACAGGCTCAACCTCCAGTGTGACGAGCAGAAAAAAGCCATAGATTCATGCGGCATGTATGCATGTGTGCGTGTGTGTGTGTGTGTGTGTAAAGGCAGAGTTATGATATGGCAGTGGTTACATCTCCCAGGCATCGGCAATTGTACAACACAGCAACAGGACATTTTTCATGCTTGCCGCCGCCAAGGATATGATGTGCGTGGCAAGTTCCAACATGCCAAGCAATATTGTTTTGCTCATAGCTGCCACTTTGTTGCTTTTTTTATTAACCCTTTTGTTTTCATATTTTCATTCTATTTTTTTTTTAATTTTTTCTTTATTACTTACCTTTTTTGTTTTGTGTCACATGTTAGTTGTTGTCAGTTTTATTGTCCACTTGCGTGTAGAAATTTCCGCTTGTTGCTTGCCGGCTCGCCTGTGTCGTCTTCCGCCCGTATTTTGCCACCCTTTCTGGTGCACACTCCCCTCTGCTGCTGTTTGTCATGCGGGTCGCTTGCGTTGTCAGTTGCCACCGGGGGACAGCTGGGCGACAACTATTGACATTCGCAATTAACACGTTCCATGTTCAACGGCTGCGTTCAATATTTCAGCGATAAACAATAAATTAAAGGTATTTGTAAGGTGGGTGCCAATTAAATAATTACATATAGACGGCGACCGAGTAAACAATGCACAGGTAAATAAGTGCAGAGCACCAGGTGAGCGCGTTCCCCTATAACCTTCGGGGCGTATGGCAAACAAGTAGGCAGACAGATGCTCGTATCAATATTGTCGATCAGTTTCATTCGCTTGTTTTGTTTTTCGGTGGTTTTTCTTTTTTTTTCAAAACTCTATGTGCTTTTTAAATTTGCTTTAATTTGACGTCGCTGGTAAATGTTAAACAGAGTTAAACTGCACGTAGATTTTTATTTGACAAAATAATTGACGCTGCTTTAAAAACTAAATTATTTACGGTAAATATTTACTAGTTTTTTATTTTTTTTTTTGTATAAAAAGTAAAATTTAAGCGTCAAGATTTTTCTGCCATGGAAAAGTATCTCACAAAAATCACCTGGAATTTGTGAAACAACAGCAAAATGCACACTAAATTTTGGAACAGGACCTCAAAGGAACCACCTAACGAAAGACATACGCGCTATATCACATACATAACTATAGCGGAGCAAAGTCTATTAATACTTATGACATTATTTCAATCATTTTTATGAATATATAGTTTGTGTATTCAGAAGTGCCCCAGAAAAAGATACATTTTTTTATTTTTTTATTTTTAATCTTCATTATTTATTTATTTTTTATACCATATTAATTAATATATTTATATTAATCTTCATTATTACTCATCTTCTCAATAATTTGTTTTAATCTTTACTACTGTGGGCAAAAAGTAAGGGGAATTTATTTGTCAAACTTCGCAGGATTAAAATTCCGCTGTAGTTATTTTTTTCATGAGTTGGCAGCATTGTTAATAACATCTGCGCCAACTTTCATGTGAATGTCATTATCAGTAATATATTTACGCTTGTGTTTACCAAACGACCAAGAGCGCATTTTTCGATTTTTACAATGTCTGATTCGATTGAGCAGAGAAGTGCCATCAAATTTTGTTTGCGGAATGAAATTTCGGCTGCGGAAACGTTTAGCATGTTGCAGAAGGCATTTGGTGATTCGACGATGTCGCAGAAAAATGTTTATAAGTGGTACAAAGACTTCAAAGAGGGTCGAGAACGTGTTGATGACTTGGAGCGCTCCGGACGACCATCGACGTCAACAGATGACCCACACGTCAATAAAGTGAAGGAGTTAGTGCTCAAAAATCGTCGGTTGACTGTTAAAGACCTTACTGATATGATCGGAATATCAGAAGGATCAGTGAAAACCATTTTGAAAGACCATTTGGGCCTACGAAAAGTCAAATCTCATTTGGTACCGAAAACTCTCAATTTCTTGGAAAAAAGTCGTCGCGTTGATGTGTGTGAAACAATGCTTTCAGACTATCAGGACAAGCTCAAATGCATCATTACGGGAGATGAGACTTGGATTTCTGCTTACGACCCTGAAACAACCGACAAATCAAGCGAGTATCGTGCTAAAGGCGAGGCCAGACCGAAAAGAGCACGTCAAAGTCGTTCAAAAATAAAGGTCATGATGACAGTTTTTTCGATTTTCGTGGTATGGTGCACTATGAATTCCTTCCACCTGGCCAAATTGTTAATAAGGAATATTATTTGAGCGTTATGCGTCGTTTACGTGAAGCAATTCGTCTAAAAAGACCAGAATTATGGGTCAACAACTCTTGGTCTCACACTGCACTCGTTCTTCGTGACCATTTCGCCAAAAATTCCACGCATATCGTTCCGGAACCACCGTATTCATCTGATTTGGCTCCGTGTGACTTCTGGCTATTCCCAAAACTCAAGAGAGCACTCCGGGGAACGCGTTTCGAGTCGATTGAGGAGATAAAAGCTGAATCAAAGAAGGTGCTGATGGCTATACCGGAAATGGACTATTTGGCATGTATCGGGGATTGGAAAAATCGTTGGCATAAGTGTATTTCATCGAGAGGGGATTATTTTGAAGGGGATGAAATTGATTTACAAGAATAAATAAAGATTTTTCATTTTACAACCAAATGCACCTTACTTTTTGCCCACAGTAGTAAATTCACTGTTGAAAGCTGTACTCAAAATCCGGTTATTTCAGCTTCTTAGGCTCAGTGTTAACCGCATTTAGTATCTCTTCATTATTAACACACACTTTTCCTCTGAAAATTTTCTTGATTTTTGGAAATAACCAAAAATTACACGGCACTAAATCTGAAGAATTTGACGATGGCTGAATTTCTGCGGTGTCAAAAGGAGCAATGAAGTTACTTATCGTAGTGTACGAAGTAGCGACGCAGTTCCTTGTTTTTCTTATTTCCGGGTACATTTTTGAGCACTCAGTTCTCCGCATTTTATTTGGCAGTTATGGTACGAGAAGAATATAACGGAATAGCAGCAACTGTTTTTGCTCTGTTGAAGTTGCTGACATTTGCTGCCTGGCTTTCAAAGATGGATTTTCTCTTTTCATGCTCCATACCATTGGCCTGCTATTTAGTTTCCGGGTCATACTTAAAATACCAAGATTCATTGAATTTCCTTAAACAAAGTTACTCTAGCTTCTTTTTGGCTCTGGTTCAAAATTTGTGCAACCCATCGAGCAGATTTCTTTGTGCATTGCAAATCATTATGCAATATTAGCAGTACTGTAAAAGCGTTCAAGCCCAATTTACTACATATCATTTCTTGTGTCACTCGTGGGTCTCCGCGAACTTTTGATGCACCAGCGACTCGATCCCTTCTCGAGGCTCGTCCTCCACGGAAAAATGTACATTGTGGAATCTTGGCTACGACTTACTAATGGCCATAAGAGACAGAGTGTCAGTTTTGTATACAGCGGGGAACTCATATACATTTTTTCACTTTCTTTTACGAGTATGTTGAAGAAGATATTTGTTCATTGTTTCATACGCTGTGCGGCAAGTAGCAACGTCCTGTTGAAACCACATTTTATCCATGCCCAGTTGGTTTAATTCTGTTTACCGTAACAGCGTTACCGGCATGATCATAGAAGAAGTAACGCCCAAGGAGTCCGTCAGCCCAAAAACAGTGAATGGCGAGGTGGAAGTAGGCCGATTATGTTGACCCTAAAAATCACGCAACAGGCGAAATGCACTGCAAGAAGAAGAGGGACTATTTTATTGAAACGGCTGGACATTTTTACGCGTTATTGAGGTGACTATCTCTCCATGACTAAGTTTACCAAATCCTGTAGTACCAGCTGCTTGGCAAAAAATAAAATTCACATCTCATAGAGAATCGTTGTGAAAGATCTGCAACACCCTAAATTTTGCACCACCGCGTAAGCTTTAATGACTTCTGCATATTTTCTCATTACCTCACACTTGCAAGGTCATTTTTTTATTTAATTTTTTTTATTTAAATTTTTTTTTGTTATATTTCTTTATTTGTTATTTTTTCAAGCGCCTTTTCGAAAACAAAAAACTAATTATTCACAAGTACATAGATGATCTAATTCAAAGGTAATTAGCAATTCAAATGCACTCGCTCAACGCTGAACGCTGAACGTTCATATAATCACAAGGGATTATGCAAGTAGACGCGCCAACAAAAACAAAAAAGAGCAAAAAGAAAATAAAACACAGCAAATGATTATTCAGTAAACAATACAAAATATTTAATTGTACAAAGTACAAAAACAAAAAAAAAGAACTACAAGAGTCATAAATAAAACACAATAAAATTAAAATATAAATATAATCCTATTTATTGCCAGCCACACATAAGTGCATACACACATACATACGCCTTATTTGCATGTGTGTCAGAACTCACTGACTCAAAAATGACTAATGGTGCCGGGTTAAAGCGTATACCGGCTGGCGCGTGTAGAAACCAATTATTCAGCCATTAAAGCAAATAGGTTTTTTGTCGAAATGTTTATAAATATATAATATATGTACGTATGTGTGTATGTATGCATGAGAATGGCCACTCAGGTGTTCACTTTGTCAAATTTCAATTTCAATTAAAAAAATATATAAATATGAAATAAAATATTTCAAAATAATTCACAGCATTAATCGCCTTTTGAAAGTAACACTTACACTTACACAATATTATATTCATTGCGGCAAGAGTCACTTCAATCGACGCTAAAAAGCTGTCACTCCATTTTTGTGCAAATTTCTTAATATGGCAGCTTCTACGTGGAGTGGGAGGAAGAGCTATTGCTGTTGAATGCTGGATTCTAAATTGTTTTGCTGGCATTTCACACAGCCACCGGCATGCTGTTGTTCTTAATGTTGTTCTTTTTTGTTGTTGTTACTATTTTTGTTTTCTTGTTTTTTTTTCTGTTTTTGCCACACTCAATTGCATTACACAGCATGCTTTTGACAATAATTAATTTCCAATCAATTAACTCGTGTCTGCTCACAAAATCTCCACTAATCTTTGCCACCGTCGACAGCTGCGCCGCGCTGCCCGCCCGCTCACTTAGCTTCCAGCTGCTTGTAAATACAACGAACGATTCAACTTAGCACTGAGATGCTAATTTTTACCAACCATTCCTATTTAATTTTTTTCTTTTGGTTTGTTTGCATTGTTGTTTTGGTTTTTGCCTTCATTTATTATACCTTTTGTTTAGGAATATATAATTTTTGTTTTTAGATGCTGGCGCAACTTTTTAGTTTTTGGTCAAGACAACTTAGCGAGGTTATAAAACGAAAAGTACAAAAAAATTCAAATTAATATAAAAAGCTCATAGATTTGCACAGGGTGGCTGCTAGCCACTTTCACAGCACTATTTTGTTTTGGAATTCGCAACATTTGTTTATTATTTTTTAATTATTTATTATTATTATTTAAAAGTTCTAGGGTGATGAAAACGTTTCGAACGATCAAGGCACCATTAAACATTTTAGGTAGTAGTCTGGTCAAACACTAATTTTTTATAGATATTTTTTAGGTGTTTTTTTTAAGAAAATAAATATTATATTATTGATGACATACCATAAAATCAAAACGATAGCATTTTTTTCTTTAAAAACAAATCCAAAAAAATATCTATAAAATGAGTATTTGAGATGCACTTAAAGAAACACTAAACCCCTTAAGGGGGTCTTCTGGTCTCCAGCGAAAAAAAAATCGTTTTTTTTTTTGCATAATTTTGTTGTATGTGTATGCGAGAATACGCCACAGAAAGGATTTTTTGAAAATCGCATTTTTCACATTTTTCTGGGCACCGAAGTGTACCCTCCTCCGGCCGTTTTATCATAAACTTTATCTTTAAACGCGTTTCCCCGAAAATCGTGTTTTTTAAGCATTTTGGTCACACTTTTCATAGTAGTTATACTCCGATTTCAATGGTTTTGGTCTTAAAAGGTTCGGAAAACTTACCGCTAAGTTTCCCCGTGTACGATTTTTGAAAATTTTTTTCATTCCATTTTTCTAACCTTATAAAGTTCAAAAAATGAGCAAAAAAAAATTTTTTTTGCCAATTGTTGCATAACTTTTGAAAAAAATTAAAAAAAAAAAAATCTGTCACGGGAAAACTTAACCAGGGCAACTCTGAAGACAACGCATATCTAATTTTTGCTTTCTGATTACCCAGGTGGAAAAACCGTGACCAAAATGGAGACCTGTTTCGTTTGGAGGTGGACGTCTTCAGCGCCATTTCAAGGTCGCGGGTGTTAATTTTTTTCAAAGTCAAAACCATTTTTTAAAAGCCAAGACATGTACCTTTAAAATAAATAAAAAATTTTTTTTAAATGTTCACAGGATTTGTCACAATCAATCCCCAAAAAAACCCTTCATTTCAGGGCCTCGAGACCAGAAGACCCCCTTAAGGGTTCGGTTCTATCACATCCTCCGTATAATGTAGACTTTGCACCGTGCAACTGTTACACTTCGAAGCATTTGAAGCATCTTTTGATTATACAAAGGAGACCTCAAAAGTGCCCGTGAAAATTAGCTGCTACATTTTTTCACCAATCGGGACGAGAACTTCTTCATTTGCGGAAATCTAAACTTATGAGGTTGCCCTCAAAATGATCCAAATTAATTTAATTTGTTCTGGCTGGCGGCAAAACTAAAATTTTTGGTAATATGTTTTTTTTTGGTAGTACTGCAAATTTTTGGTAGTAAAAATGCCTTATTCAACCCTCAGAAGACAGTATTAAAAAATCATAAGACTCCTAAAACTAGCGAATATGAAGTTCAATAATATTATTTAAAAAATAATGATAAAAACAAAAATATATAATATATATAAATAAATATTAAATGATTATTTAAAAAAAAACACATATTCTAATTTTTTGTTATTACTTTTTAATAAATATTATTTAAGCAAAATACATATTTTTTATTGTTTTTTTAATATATTTTTTAATATTATTATTATTAATATAATATTTATTATTAAAATTCGTTTGGCTAGTTTAAGGAGTTTTATGATTTCTTCAATACTTTTATTCTTAAGGTTGATGAAAAAATATGCATTTAAAGAAAATATTATATTATATCTTATAATATATGCTCTCATATGCTCTTCTGCCGAACAACACGGAGTTAAATCAAACCATTGTAAAATGGATATATTCCATGCTCTCTGAGTGGCTGTGAACCGCTGGTGAGAACAGTGACGAACTAATGACAATCAGGCCCAAGCAAGGATGACCCCAAGGAGGTGTTCTTTCTCCGCTGCTGTGGTGCTTAGCCATAGACTCTCTACTAGCGGAGATGCAGGATCTCGGTTTTCATGTGCAAGCAAATGCGGACGATGTCTGTGCGCTAACATCGGATAAAACCCTAAGGAGTCTTTGCACGAAAGTGCAGAGTATTCTGGACAAAATCGATGACTGCTGCATGAGATAAGGTCTTTCCGTTAATGCGAACAAAACAACCATAGTCTTGTTTACGAGAAAACGGAAATTGGATGGACTCAGTTTTCCAACACTGAAAGATGGGACACTTGGTCTTTCCGATGAAGTTAAATATCTACGAGTAATCTTGGATAAAAAGTTGACTTGGGAGACACACGTTTCACTGAAGGTGAATCGTGCATTGAAGCAGTCTTCACTGTTCTTGACACCTAAGACATCAAGCCCACAGTTTCATTTGAAAGGAAATTTGATGTCAGATTTCTATTGCTTGAGCAATGGAGCAAACCAGAATGAATGCAGGGAGGTTTGATGGATATTTTCTTTACCGATGGGTCTAAGAATGAAATAGGGTCTGGAGCCGGATGGTAACATACTTAAAAGATAGTAAGAAGTACCACTATGCTATGGAGGAAATGGCAACTGTTTTCCAAACAGAAGATTTTGCCATCTTGAAAGTAGCCGAATAGATAATCGAGAGGCGATGGAGCGGGAAACAGATTGGAGTTTTCAGTGACAGTCGGCCCTGGAGAACGCGAAGCAAACCTCAAAGATTGTTCAAAAATGTAAGAAGAAGCTTAATTCTGTCGCAAGACAAAACAGGCTTGTACTTATATGGGTTCCAGCACACTGCGGTGTTCAAAGAAACGAAATTGCCGACGAATTGGCCAACCGTGGAACAGCGGTTCCCCCACACGGGCCAGAGCTAACAATCGGAATCAGTTCCACAGGAATCATGAACTGGATCAGCGAATATGTAGGCAATCTACATAAAGAGCGATGGTCCGGTCTAGAACGCTGCAGAACTGCAAAGTGTTTTGTGACAAGTCCGAACAGAAAACTGCTAAACTTTCTACTAAAACTTGGAAGGAAAGACGTTCGGTTGATGGTCGGTATCATTACAGAACACAACCCATGGGTTCAGCATATGGCCACCATTGGAATCATTATGGACTCAATGGGCCTGTCGTGCTTGGAGGAGGCGGAAAGCACTGAGCACTTTCTCTGTGAGTGTCTTGCCTTTGGTAGAGCACGGTTACGAGTTTTGGGTTCCGATGTCGTGAGAATGAGTAATATTCGTTCTCTAAAACTGGAGGATATTTACAGATTTGCCTAAGAATCTGGAAAATTTTTACAGGAATAACTGTCTCAATTTCTGTCCCTATTCTTTCCTATCTCTTTCTCTGCTACTTTTCTCCTTCCCTCCTTGACTACCTACCCCCTTTACAGAGCTTTAAATATAATGGGCTCTTTAGCCTGAGTGTTTTAGGAGCCTCCAAATCTCCTGGTGCTCCTTGGCTGTTCAAAGCTGTTAGGGGGCAACTTTATGTAAAAGTTTCTAGATATAATTTAAACCAAATTATTAGCAAAGACGAGAGCCTCAGCAGCCAGCGCTAAATAGTTGTATGCTAGTTTAAACTTCGTTAGCAGAGCAACTGTTATTCATAAATAAATAAAAAATAAATAAAAATATTAATTTAGTTGTCACCCCAACTTTTTCCATAACTCGCGCCCGGCAATGGGCTATCCAGCTTCATCCACTTCAGGCAGAATCACTGACTTCGGTGTTTTTCAGTGCACAGGTCAAATATGTGTCGCGTCCTCCCAATGGCTCATTTTTATAAATTCTAAATAACCGACAGTAAATTTAAAAAAATATATAATTGATTAACAATTAAGAACAAAAAAACGAATTTGTTGTTTGTTGGCACACGCCATTAGCCACCCTGTACTTATATGTATGTATAAACAAATTAGAAGACAAGCGGAAATTTTCAGATTGAAATCTGCAAATTATGGCAAAACAAAGTAGCCAATGTTGCTGCAATTTTTTTTTTTTTTTTCAAACAAAATCTTCAATTTTTTGTAGTTGAAATGCCTAATATTTGGTGCTCGATGAAAAAATACGGCTTTCACAATAATTTACAGCTTTAATCGCCATCTAAAAGTAGCACTTACACTAACATAATATTTGTTTATTTCAAGCAGTAAAAAAGCTGTCAGTCCACTGAATAAAAAATGCTGTTTTTTGACAAAAAAAGTTCTTGGTGATTTATTTGCCTAAATAAGATACATATCAAATAAATATAAATTAAAAAGAAAAATAAATTCGGCTCGAGCTGCTGTGCCACTGAAGCAAATTGTTTTTTATTATATTTTTTTTTTGTTTGCTTATTCTTTTTTTGACTTCTGAGTAGGTAAAATGGCTTACAACAGGACCTGAACAATTTTGTGTTTCATTAAAAAAGCATCATTACATTTTTTTACCTTCTGCCAATGCCCAAATGGACCTCAATGTTTACATTTGTGTTACCAGAAAGTTTAAGAGCGATAATTGCTTGAGAGTTATCAAAAAAGTACTAAAAAAAATCTGAGTATCGATCGCCAAGTTTAGAGCGCTTCTCCGTTCACAGCAGCTGACTGTATCTCAGTCCGCATTGAGCCATATTTGCATGCCGAATCCAAAAGGCCGACGGGTCTTATGGCTGAGCTCATTTAATAGGTAAATTTCTTAAATATTATTTGTATCTCTTGTACAAAAAGTCCACCCAAAAGTGTCTTCACCACATTGGCTTAGGTGCCATCAATTACACTGAAAAAAATCGTTCGTGCATCCCGCATTCATAGCCCAAAACCTTGCCACACAAAATCTGTCTGCATGTAAACATTGAAGCGCAGTCGGTTGCGGCTTTCCAGGAAATTGGGTGTGGATTTATTCAATTACGATAATGCACCAGCATTTCGTTGTTAAGGCCAAATGAGATAGGAAAAACAGCTTAGCAAACTACTTGCGCTGCGATACTCAGCCAGCTACATATGCACGCGCAAAGCTGTATATGTGTGTGTGTGTGTGTATGTAAGTAAGCCAATACAAACATAAAACCGGCGAATAGATGAAAGACAACTGATAAGCACTTAAGTTGTAATAGCCAAAAATAGAAGTAAACGAATTAAAAAATATTAGCCCAATTTCAATTGCTGCCTGCCACACCCGAAAGGCTACCTATAAAATTTACATACCAAGGAAAATAAACAATTTGGATACGAGTACGAGTAGTTGTAGTTGTAGTTTTATAAGCGCTATCTCTGCAGCTTCTAATGCGCAAGTAACCGGGTTAGCACATACCCGGGCACACGTGTTTGTGTGTGTGTAAGTAGATGCCATATCTTCGAATCTTAAACTGGGGAGCGGCTGTGGACGAGATAGCTGCCGGTTTTCGATTTGGTGGCAGTTTAATGCGGAAGACGGTCGCCAAGAGACTACAAACGGAGCTAATTAATTTTCGAGAATGCTTGTTATTGCACACACACACACACACATACATACACATGTGCATATGTATATACCTGCATGCCCATATGCCTGGTAGTTATGACCGACCGCTTTACTGATTTGCGATAAGAACGTGTGGCTGGGTCTCCCACTGGCACAGCCAGCCAACCAACCAGTCGCGCACTCAGGCAGTCACGCATAGATGCAAACAACAACAAAATTCGATACGACCCAGTTGAAGCAGTGATTGCCACAACCGCAGCCTATTACAGTTCTGTGTACTTGCACGTTCACGTACACGTACAAAGTTGCAACTAGTTTGAAATTTCTACTTTGCATCTTGATATAAATCGAAATTTTCTACAAACTTGCATTTATGGTTAAACCCAAAACACATTTCCACAGCGGTTTTCACGAGCTCGCATTTATTATGGGTTTTCGTTGCTGTTTTAAGACATTCTCCGCACACATACATATGTACATACATATGTATGTATATGAGCACATATGTACTCACATACATTTCTTTTTACGCGCTGCCTACGTAAGATTTGGTTTAGGTTACCACTACATACACCACAACTCCTATTCGAAGAACAAATCCACATTTACTCTGCGAAAGTTGTAATAAATCTCCCCATACCTATAGGTGATAAGTACATAAAGATTTCCTTCTGTATGTGTGCATATGCTGTGGTATAGGTGGATGTGTTAAATAACTTATATTATTCCATCTTTTATTGTGTTTAAATTTCTTTCGGTAGTAGTTGCTTTTCGAGGAAATTTGAAAATTTCTTATATTGCGATGTTATCTGAACTTGGACGTTATGGGCATACAAATTATACAATAAGAAAACAGAAGCACTGTGCGATTAGTAACCGAGCGCACGCATGGAATAAATAAATGGAATGGGAAACCACTAGGAAGCGCATTTTGTGCGCCTAAAGTTGAGGTGCAATATGGAGATTAAAAATTTTTAGGTTTATATGGAAATATTTTATACCTTACATGCAAACATTTTAGTCAAAAATATTCTTAAGCCCACCTAGCACTGAGCACTTAACTTCTTACACTTGCGAGGCAACAAAATTTTTGTGATTTGTCTGCTTAAATACAACTCTTTTCTGAAATATTTTGAGTTGTGATATGTGGACGTATCACCGAATGACTGAAGAAGACTAATCAATCCGACTGGCGACTGAAATCCGCAGAAGAAAATGTCAATGGAGGGAGAAAGAGTGACGACAATATCGCCAAAAAGGCGCTGCGAAATAATCCCTTCCAACAGACAGGACGAAATGTAGACAAACCACGAACCACTTGGCGCCATTCAACGGAGGCGGAAATGAGGTATTTGAATAAGACTTGGAATGAACTTAGAACCCTGGCATAAGCCCGTATTCGATGGCGAAGAGGATTAGTTGACGTCCTATGCTCCAACTAGGAGTTAGAGGATCCTACATAAATATATACATATGTGGACGTATTGTCCGCTTAAGCTGTCCGATCCAAGCGTTCTGCAGCTAAGGTCTTAATTTCCAGAAGGGAAATAAGAGCAACTCATGCAGTATTTTTATCATCACCTACGACGTGAAAAGGCTTGCGTTCAACTTTTTAGTAAAATTTCAATATTTAACTTTTTGGATTTTTAACTTTTTCTACAAAAGTCACACTTTGCATTGTTTACGCGCAGCTAACTGAGAAAACTAGGCAATGCATGACAGACGAATAAACAATAGAATATAGGTAGAATATGTGTATGTCGATATATATGTATGAATGTACATACTATATACATGCGTATAAATCTATAAAATCAAACACGCATCCTGAATGCATTTTTCAAATTCGCCCCCCAACTCTAGAAACTAACCTACGTATGGATGTGTGCACTATGTACAGTGAGTCATAGTGAAAATCATACACCTGCATATTGGGCAAAGGACGTGAAGTGTACCCACCTCAGAACTTTATAGTGGCACAAATTGTGTGAAAGCATTGGAGGGAACTTGACATGGTTACCGGGATACCAAAACAAAAATCATCAAAGGATTTCTGGTCTGAAAGAAAACAACGTAAACAAAAAAAAACATTTTTTTTCTAACATGTTTTCATACATGAAAAAAAAAGTTTTTAATGCAGAATGCAAACACAGCAGAAAAAAATTTATTTTTTTCATATAAAAAAAATTTATTTTTTATTTTTCTTAATTTAAATTTTATTTCATATCAAAAATAAAAAAAAATTTTAATTTCAAAAAAAAAAAAAATTAAGATTAATTTATATTTCAAAAAAACATTTTTTAACGTTTTTCTTATTTTAATAATTTTTTTTTCTTAATTTGCCTTAAATTTTCACAATTTTATTTCATCTTTTTTCATTTACATTTTTTTTACTTTTTCTAATATTTGCAAATAAAATTAGTTTTTGCCTGTTTTTCAGTAAACAAAAAATGTGTGCCTTTTTTTCATAATATTTTTTTTTAACATTTTTCATATCTACATAATTATTTATTTGTTTCTTTAAGAAAACGCTTAACTTTTTTCAAAAAAGCAAAACTATTTTCATACTTAAAATAAAAAACTTAATTCATCTTTGAAGCTTTAAATTTTCCATTTAAAATGAAACCTAATTTTTAATGGAGAAAAGCAATTTCATAATCAGTTTTGAACGTACTCGCGGTGCAATCTATCAGGGTACTTTTATTAGAAAAAATAAGCATAATTACATCACACAACTTCGTGTTATCCAACAACTGTACGATGCTTTTTTTCTTGGTTTTTGTACTGAATTTTATGGTGTTTTACGTGAATAGTGGCATGACTTTCATTCGCGACTCTAGCAGTACCTCAATACTTTGACCAGAGTTATGAAAAGAAATTAAAAAACATTTCTTCCATAGTTTTTGGTTTTTTGAAGAAACTCTCTCGAACTTGCTAAGTGAAAGCCGACCTACAAGAACTCCTCAAATGAAGAATGCTAGGACTGCCTACAGCGGTTTTCATTTTCAAATTTATTTTCCAGAACATCCGGAGGTAATAATATATAAGTTAAATGGATCATAAAAAAAATTTGAAAAGCAAAAAAAAAAAATATTTAAATGAACCCAATATATTTTTCTCTAAAAATTCCACACCAAAATTTTTAAATAAATCTCAAAATTATTACATTTCCTCGTAAGATTTCTAATATTTTCATAACATTTTCTCAAAAAATTTTCAGTTCACTTCTTTACCTTCAAGCCTACAAATAATCAAATTTTTGATAGAATTGACGACAATGGCCAAATACTTGGATCACATTACATGGAATCGCTTTATTCTTTCTATTCTTTCTTGTTGTTGTAGCAGAATAAACCTCTCCCACACCTGAACGGCAATGATGCTGGAGTTATAGGCCTTGGCCGGAAATAAGTCCGAGTCATTCCGGTAACGTAGAACCGGCTATCGTGGAAACAATATTCTGGATCTTTCATATGGCCCTGCTCAGCCTCGGAATCAATAAAAAATATCAAGGAAATTATTTTCTATTTTTTTTTTTTTCTCTAATAAGACTTAAGTAGTGAAGAGTGTGATTTTGTCTGTGACTAACTGTATTTGCCTTTACTATATTTACATATAAGTCGCTGCTAATACATCTAGCAAGTCGGAACACTGCTTTGCTGTCAATTCCTGGGCTGTTTTGCTGACGATTTTCTGCCTCACTCTCTGCCACTCACGCACTTATGCCGTGCTAGAGTGTAAGTAAATAATTGTGTATGTGTGTATATATGTATGTATTTGTGTATGTATGTATGTACTTGTAAGTTCTCACTCTAGCAATTTGTCAGCTCACCTGTGACATGCCACAAAAGTGACAAAAACAATAACAATTGTATGTGCATGTAGTAAATGTATATTTTTCTTCTTCTTTTCCTCCTTCACCTTCCTCTTCTTCTTATCGCATATTCAAAGGCAACATTGTTATCCACCAGTGAAGACCACAAAAACCATAGCAACAGATTGTCAGTGGGAACTTCCTTCGCTTTTCTGCTTGACAACGACTTTAGCAATTTTTTGTTGTTGTACCCTTTTCTTTTGTACATAAATAGTCTTGTATTATATTTGTTTGTGTGTAGGTGTGTTGTTACAGCAGTTGGCACCTTTGTTTGATTTTGATTGATGTCTTTCAAATCAGGTCTTAATGATATTTAATGCTGAAATTAATTAATTTTAAATTAGCTCAGAAAACATATACACATACATATACGAATGTATAGCATACACAGAAGCAGTTGGTTGGTTATATAAATATAAATGCCTAGAAGACCCTGCGATGAGTCAAACCAGTTGATGACTAGCGTCCGCCCAGTCTTGATGATTCTGTTTGTTACTCTACTGCTAAAGTAAAGTAGCCAGTAACGAAACACGAAATGCGATGAACAACAGAACTCTCCAGAGTTCTGGGACTTGTTTGGAGCTATTTTCGCTCCAAAACTGAAGTTATGCCCGTATTGCATTAGCATTAATTCATATGAGAGTGATACTATGTCAAGTGGCTCAAGACATTTTGATTTCAACCTCCTTACCAAAACAAAAAAAGAAAAAGTGGCTCAAGTAGTTTGGACATTGTTTTGAATTTTTCAGAAAATTGCTTTATTTGTACACTTGAATGAGATAAGAAGTATACTGAAAATTTTGTATAATTTTGAGTTATTAAAAATTTGGATATAGTTTTTCAAAGTGAAATATCTTCCTTTCTTTTTAACATTTGTAAACACTTTCTTTTTTAAGTTTTTAGGATACATTAAACTACAAAAATGTTTTTTTTCAGAATTTTTGCCATTTTTGTGGGGTTGACCCTTTCTAATTGCATGCATTTTGGTACCAGTTGGAGGTAAGGAGTGGTACAAAAGTTTTACTTCAAATAAACTGACTGCTCAAATTTTCGCTACAGGGAAGCTAGAAGATCTTCACAAAAACATCCACTCTATCATAAACTTGCAAAGGGTGTTTGTAGAGGTACAAAACCAATTTATTTTCAACTAAAGTACAAAAAGTCAATGGAAAATTTTATATTACTCAGTTTTTATAAATAACTTCGGGCAAAGGGCTGTGTTGGCTGTGTTGGCTTTATGATATGGAGCCTATTCGATTGGAGATTTAGCCAATCTAGCACTGAGCACTTACCATCCTATACTTGCGAGGTAATCAAATTATACAGTTTTGTTGATTTTTTGGCTTAAAGACAACTCTTTTCTGAAATATTTTGAGTTGCGTTACGTGGACGTATTAGCGATAGACTAAGAAAGACTAATCAATCGGACTGGCGACTGAAATCAGCAGAAGAAAATGGCAATGGAGCGAGGAAGAGTGACGACAATATCTCCAAAAAGGCGCTGCGAAAGAATCCCTTCCAACAGACAGGACGAAATGTAGGCAGACCACGAACCATCTGGCGCCATTCAACGGAATAAGACTTGGAATGAACTTAGAACCCTGGCATGAGCCCTTTTTCGAGTATAGCCGGTACGGAGTTATTCTATATTTTATTTATCATTTGAAGAATCCGAAAATGTAGTCGAAAATAGTCGCATGACCTATTAAGCTTCTTCTTCTTATTCTTCCTCTATTAACCTACGTCCTAGTAATACGATGGATGATCTCATGTTTAGTGATGGTATGAAAAGAAGGCAGATCTGCAAATTTTTTGCTGATTGCGCTCATCCTTGACGGTAAATTGGGGCCAACGTTCTCAACGCTTCAGATTTTTATGAGCTTTTTTCGAGCTTTCAAGCCCCGAAGTTTCGAGGGAAATGTTATACAGAACATATGGCAGTTTCATTTAAGTGCGACAGCCAGAAATGAGCCCAATTGCTAAACATGGCTCTAGCAGTATAACTAAATTTCGACGCTTTTCCGGGTACAACATTTTTTACTGTGCCTGTAGACACTCTGTATTGAAATAAACCTATGTTTCATAGCTATTACTCTGCTGCTTTGGCAGATATGCCCCTCGAAATATCTAAACGCTAAAGAAAAACACCCTTTACCAAGCCCCAATATCTGTATTTTATTTCATTTGATATGATTTTGTTTACATAGAATTCTACCCGCGACCGCAACATAATCTTGCACTTACATTTATAAACACCTATACATATACAATACATGCCCTTACCAAGGCACCGCACATTGTTACACATTTATTTGCCTGTGTGGCGTTCAAATATGTAAGTATCACCTTTGCTTTGAACGTTTGTGGTTTTCACTTTGCTGCGGTTTTTCTAGGCAATTTTCCATTGTGGCCTTAAAGAGTTTGATTAAAAAAAAAGAAATCGCCCTTCCAATGTTTCGAAATGTGGGTGTATAATAATTTTTCCTATCGAAAAATGCATTAAACTCATAAACGGGCATTCATGAAATAAATAAGAATAATACAAATTTGCATATTTCTGAGTGAAGTAGTCAGCCGCATTGCCTGAGTATCGAAAGTAATAAGATAATGTGGCAACTGATTTGCATGCACATTTCCATTTCCATAGTAGCAGATAACCTTTCAGTCTAATCCACAGAAGAACTTTCTTGCACTTTCTTGGACAAGCAAAGAGGAGGTGATCAGACAAATGTTCGAAATAGCGAGAGAAATTTGCCCTAAATACTCCGAAAGGAGACAATACATTTTTATTGAAAATTGTGACAACTATAACGGGACATTTGCTCATCAGGCGGCTTTACGGTTGTGCGAAAAATTTTAATCATCCCTGTGCAAATGTCTTGGCCATTTTCTAGCTAAATAAAAACAAAAACATAAATAATTGGTGCGTGCACTTCTGTTAGGTGTTTGGCCGAGCTGCTCCTCCTATATCTGGTGTGCTTCTTGACGTTGTTCCACAAATGCAGCGCCCCACAGTTTAAAGCCGACTCGGAATGGCAAATGTTTTTTATGAGGAGCTTTTCCAGCTAAATACACAATTTTAATTTTAAGGTAAAATATATGGTACCTTCTTCTTGCCAATACCTATTCCTACTCTACCAATCTTCTGATTGGCTAACGTATCCCCGGGGTCGTAACAGTATATGAAAAAAATCAAGACAGTATACGGCTCATTTTGCTTCGTTGCCGCTTGAACAACAACTAATTGGACGAGAGTGTGAGTACGTGTGAAATCAGCGGGCAAAATCCTGTTGCCGAGTACCCGGTGACGTAGCAGCCGAAGTTACTCGTTCAGTTTCCTGTTTCACCATAGCTGAAGGCCAAACTTGGTAATCTATCATCTTTGGGTTTTGCTTAGTTACTTGAAACCTCATTGAAGCAGTGCTCCCATTGTTTGATTTTTTAAGCATAATTCACAATTCACACAATCCGCATATATTGGAGAGCGGTTATCATTCGGTAGTGCCCAGGTGCGAGGCTCCGGACATGAAACACCAAATAATAAAGTTGTTTTTCTAATAGCGGTGGCCTCTCGGCAAGAAAAGGGAAGAAGCATCCGATTGTAATTCTTCCATGAAAAAGCCCGTTACAAAAAACTATCTGCCATTAGGAGATAGCACAAAATTAAAGGTCCCTCCGTTTGTGAAAGAACATCAACCACAAATAGGAGAAGGAGCTTAGCCAAACACCCAATAAAAGTTGTTAGTGCAAAAAAAAGGGTATTTAAGTATCAAGGGCAGGTGTTGATTTCGAATAAAATACTTTTTTTTTTACTCTCTTACTTACTTCTCTTTATTATGATAATATTGGTTTGGCTCAATTACGTATGGAACAAAATATTGGCCAAATGGCCGAGGCATAATTGAGGTCCTATGCCGTTAATGTGCCGAATTATCTCATCCTTTAGCTCTTGAATTGTTGCGGGCTTATCGACGTACACCTTTTCTTTCAAATAACCCCAAAGAAAGAAGTCCAACGGTACCAAATCACATGATCTTGGTGGCCAATTGACATAGCCGCGACGTGAGATTATTCGCCCATCAAATTTTTCGCGCAAAAGAGCAATTGTTTCGTTAGCCGTGTGACAAGTGGCACCGTCCTGTTGAAATCACATATCGTCCACATCCATATCTTCCAATTCGGGCCATAAAAAGTTCTTTATCATCTCACGATAGCGAACACTATTCACAGTAACTGCCTGACCGGCCTCATTTTGGAAAAAATACGGCCCAATGATGCCGCTGGCCCATAAACCGCACCAAACAGTCGCTCTTTGTGGGTGCATTGGTTTTCCGGCAATCACTCTTAGATTATCATTCGCCCAAATGCAGCAATTCTGCTTATTGACGAATCCACTGAGGTGAAAATGTGCCTCATCTCTAAAGATGATTTTCTTTCATATGCATTTTGATTTGAACGCCCGTTTTCATAATAAGCCTGAATAACTTTAACGCGTTGCTCGATTGTGTATCTTTCCATCGTTCGAATTGAGTTGATTTGGAATTGAAAAATGTCAAATGAAGTGCAAACAAAACTTGACGTTTAGGTGTGGTTCACATTCAACATCGGCCCTTAAAATTTAACCACCCTTTATAAGCGAAGTCCTTTGGTAGATTCGCAGATGGAGTGAAGCAGACGCTTTGTCATGCTTGGAATTTATTCAGCCACACAAGATACTTTTGTACCTTGTATCAACTTCTGGCAGTTTGTTCAAGCAACCGTCTTTAACCTACAGAAAATTAAAGCCCCTTTTCTGTGTGCATCAACGAATTGTCTTATGAGTTGGAAAACGGAAGGCTGCGATCTCTTGTGTAATTGACGATTAAGCAAGCATTAAAATACACTCCATTTCGAGTGTATGGAATATTAAAAGACGCATACCTTTACACGCATGCTTTTGCATATGTATTGTGCATGGAATACAACACTAAACATCTCTCAACGTTTAATAACCAGCAAAACTTAATTTCTTTTCATGTTAAAGAAGCCACTCTACATACGTTTTAGTAGCTGACAGCAGCTCTGTGTGCTTTGCAATTACAAGTGTACATGTTCACACACACACAGGTACGAGTATGTATGTATGCGTGTATCTTCATGAATTTCCTCATATATTGAAGCGTTGCCTGGCAACTGCCTTACCAGGCGCTGCTGTAAATTAATGAAGCCTTAGATAATAATTGAGCATTTCCATCGGGTTAAATGCTCCACTCCAACAACAACACTTCACCCAAATTTACCTCTTCACATTCGCCTGCCATGCATGAAAGTACCTTTGAAGCGAAACTTTAATCAACTGTTTGCATTATTAACATTTCATTAATATTTCAAAAATCTGCTACCAAAACTTTTCTGCCTTTGCGCACGCAATTTAAATTTGTTACTACATTAATGACAGCTTTTGACGAATTTCGGGGTAGACTTACCCTGGTATTGTTTTGAAGCTTCTTAGCATTGCGTGCACACAGCTGACTTTATAGTACTTCCATTGAAATGTTGCTGCAAATGAATGTTAAAGGGTTTTCAATCAACATTGCCCGGGTTGTGGATTTTCATTTAAATTGGAAATTTATGAATTACAATATTAAAATAACAGTACGCAAAGCGTGCGTTAGTATGTGATAATGAATATTATTCTGAAATTTGATTGGTAAATTCTCAATCAATATTGAATGCTGACTATGCAGTTGATTTGGTGAAATGGCAATCCATCAATGGGGTGTCATATTACAGAAGGGAAGGCAGTTTTGATTTTTCTTTATGTGGAATTTGATTGATTCCTTTGTTCGGGAGGTTAAATCAAATGATTCGGAAGCAGTGAAATATTTTGAATTAAATTTTTAGCTGCTTTTACAACTCTGCTTAACACATTTGAAGCACTATTTTCGGCTCGAATAAATGATAGACCAATGTAGTGCTAGGCTTAATAGAGTCTGATAGAGCATCTTACAAAATTTTTCTCTACTAAAAATTGATTCACGAATTTTTTGTGTTCTTAATTTCAGTTTATAATATTCATCTAAAGGCTATTAATCTTAGTAGGTTGGGTTAAGTTATTTTAGTCTTAGGAACTAAAGCAAAAATCTGCTGCCGAGTATCTGGTGGCGTGGCAGCCGAAGTTACTCGCTCAATTTCACTTTTCAGCTTAACTGAATGACAAACCTGGTATTCTATTATCCTTGGGTTTGTCTTAGTTATTTGTAACCTCATTGGAACAGTGCTACCATTTTTTTTAAATTTAACCCTTATTTACAATTCACAAAGGCGGTCGCCGGAGCTGAATGGTTTGGTGTCTCACTGGCATTCGGAAGTGCACAGGTTAAGCATATACAAAAACTTGCTTTGCTCCGTGCTTACCTATGGTTGCGAACTACTGACATTAATCAGCTAACAGTATTTTCAAGGAAAATATTGCGAAAAATATATGCACCTGTAAAACTGCAAGACGGTACCTATCGAATTAGACCTAACCATGAGCTGTAACTATTAGCAAAATAAGAAACTGTGATAAAATTTATAAAATCTCAAAGGGTAAGATGGCTCGGACACGTGTTTAGAATGCCCTTTAGAATACCCAAGACAGTTGAATTATTGGAGGCCAAAGAAGAGAACGCCCCAAAAAGAGATGGCTCGAAGACGTGGAAGTTGACGGTGGAAGTAGGTAGCCGTAGGTAGAGACAGACGGCGTAAGGTTGTGAATGAAGCAATGGTTCACCAAGCGCTGTGATGCTAAGAAGAAGAAAAAGAAGAATATTGAATGTATGTAAAGGGTGTTTTTTTTAGAGGTTAGGTTTTCAAGATGAAATAAAACGTATATAATTTAATGTTATGGCCAAGAATTTAGCTTTATTATAAAGATAAGGGTTTGCCATTATGTTTTAAAAATGATTTCGGGCAAGTGGCCGCCGCGGCTGGCTCGAATATATTCCAGCCGAGAGGCCCAATTTTCGACCACTTTTTGCAGCAATTGGGGCCGTATGTCAGCAATAACGCGCCGAATATTCTCTTCCAAGACGTCAATCGTCTCGGGCTTATCTGCGTAGACAAGCGACTTCACATAGCCCCACAAGAAATAGTCCAGCGGTGTTATATCGCACGATCTTGGAGGCCACGCCACAGGTCCACGGCGCGAGATAATGCGCTCACCAAAAGTTTCCTTCAATAAAACGATTGTTGCGTTGGCTGTATGGCATGTAGCGCCGTCTTGTTGGAACCAAAGGTCGTCCACATCAACATCGCCCAATTCAGGCACGAAAAAGTCATTAATCATGGCTCTATAGCGCTCTCCATTGACTGTAACATTATGGCCGGCTTCATTTTTAAAGAAATATGGACCAATGATTCCCTCTGCCCATAGAGCACACCAAACAGTGACTTTTTGAGGATGTAACGGCGTCTCAGCAATGGCTTGTGGATTATGTTCACTCCAAATGCGACAATTTTGCTTATTGACATACCCATTCAACCAAAAGTGAGCTTCATCGCTGAACAAAATTTTCTTGTGAAAATCGGGATCGGTGGCCATCTCGTTTTGGGCCCATTCACCGAACGTGCGACGCGCTTGATGGTCGTTCGGCTTCAATTCTTGCACGAGTTGGATTTTGTAAGCCCGCAAACCAAGATCCTTCCACAAAATCTTCCATAAAGTGGATGGGCACATCTCCAATTGCTGCGCGCGATGGCGGATGGACTCATTCGGGTCTTCTTCGATACTCTGCTCCACAGCAGCAATAGCGTCTTCGGTGCGCACTGTACGACGTCTCTGAGGGTGCGTATTATCCACTAGAGCAAACGTGGTGCGAAACCGATCCATGGTTAATCGAATTAGTGACTCTGATGGACGATTATGTCGACCGAATATTGGACGCAGCGCGCGATGCGTCGCGCGAACCGAACCATTATTTTCGTAATAAATTTGCACGATTTGCAAACGTTGTTCAGGTGTAAGTCTATTTATTATGAAATGGCAAACCAAACTGAGCATAAATCAAGTGACAGCTGTCAAAAAGACCATCTACGAAAAAAGTAGTGCCAACTTAAAAACCTAACCTCTAAACCAAATTTGGCTTGCTTTCTTTGCATTTTTGTCTAGTCTTTAAGGTAATTTGTACTGTAGATTGTTAAAATAAAATATAGTAAAGAAATAAATTTTTAAAAAATTTATATTTTCTTCGGAAACCACCTTCCAAAACAACCAGCTGTTCAAGACCACTAACCAGCTGCCCGTCTTCACTAAAACTGCATTTAAATGTTAGCACAAAATATGGAGAAGCCAGCAAGCAAACAGTTTCAAGTCGCAATTAAGCTGCCAATCCTTGGCCAACATTTGTCGATATGTATAAATAAAGATTATAGCTACATATCCAATTTTCAATGCAATATTCAGGGTGCATGCAAACAATTCCAAAATAAATCTGTGCTTCATTAAGAAATTGATTTTGACGATTGTTATGATTTTAGTAATTTTCTTTCCATTTCGCTCAACGCCCATTTGCTACAACAAAACGAAAACGAGAAAATCACAACCAGCCACACCTTTGATTGCCAATTCAGAATCGATGGCACAAACGGCAAACGGCACCCGGCAACAGCTCGATACTCCTGCACACACACACTCTCAATACACATACACATATACATATTTACATAAATGCATGTGGTGGTGTGTATTTTCATATTGAATATGCAAATCAAATCAAATACAGCAGGTACATCTATTAGTTTTGTGGACATTTGCTGCAGAGCCAACCACCAGCCACTCTGCACTATCCTGTCCGTTGTCCAATGCCAACCGCTACAAGGAGTGTCTGCATCCACACTTTCGGGCAATTCAGGTACTAATTAATTTACCAGTCAATTTTGTGGTTTTCAATTTTCGTTTCACTTCACCTCGCCCGGTGTTTTTGGACAGTTAGAAACATGAAAATGAAATTTTCGACAGGTGGCGACCGTCAATGGCGTTTGTGCTGCTCCTGCTGGCAAGCGAAATTCTATACAACTCAGCGCAAATTGTCTTTACGCCGTAGTTGTTGTAGTAGATCTCGGATCAGCTAAGGCACCTACTAGTCAACCACTAACAACAACAACAAACAACAACAATGGCACATCACTCATACGCTTGTTTGCATTGTTGCTTACATCAAAAAGCACTTTTGTTGAGGTTTGTGCGCACAGATCCCCACCCTGCCCGCAAAAGTAAAAAACCGTCTCATCTCCGTCAGTTGCCGAAATTGTGTTTCTTCCTTGGGTGCCATTTACTTGTGCCTGTATTTGTATATTTTTCTGTGTGGCTGTGCGGCTGTCTTCCAGCAGTTAGTCAACGTTTTGATTGTCAGTTTGTTGTTGTTGTTGTACGAAACCACCAAACCAATGCAATTAGACAAATGTACATTCATTCATACAAACGCACACACTTACAGACAATCAAGTAAATGAGTTGGGCGCGGACCTAACCGGTCGCTGCAATTGGAACGTCGACCATTAGCATACAAAGCAACCTAACACCACCTACTTGGCACCCATCACCCGCCCCCTCCCTTCTCTACCACGACTAATTACACCCTACCCCTTGGCTGATTGCTTGCCGGCTTGCTGCTACATACAATTTAACTTAATTTTGTTTATTTTCGGTTATTTCATTTATGTTCCGTCCATCCGTCAGCCCGTTTGCTTGCACATCAATCCCCTTTCCATGGCCTTTTATAATTTAATTTTGTTATGTTTTTTCTTTTGCTGCTCTGTGTATTTTGTCATTGGCGTACATTTGAGGTTGTTTGCTCACAACCGTTGGGCGGCGACAAGTGTTGGCTGAAGAAGTCGCGGAAAACCGAAAATATTGAAAATTTGTTTAACTTTGACAAGTAAATGTCAAAAACGGAATTTATCACATTAGCAGAATGAAGTTTGTGGTAATGAAGATAAATAAATTAAAGAGTTTGGCCAGAGCTGGTTCTATTAGGAGTAAAATCAAGCGCAAAGAAGCTAAGCGAAAATGTTGAAAGAGTAAAGAAAAATGTTGGGCGGGCGGCTCCTTAATAAATTTCGATTTACCTGGGCCTATGTTCCAACTTGACACTCTACGAATTGCGTAGGTGTCTTCTATAGACATAAAATTGTCGCGGTCATCCATCGACCGGCAATGACAAGTCACCGAGTGCATTTCTAATTTTCCAAGCGCTCAGACAACATTGCTTATTGCCCTTAAAACCTAGAGAGAGGATTTAAAGGATAGGAGGAGGGAGGCGGAATGGTAATTTATTTCTGCTCTACAAACTTCCCAGACTTTTTTCAAGGACTTTCTCGACTCAGCTCATAAAAAGGATTGGCAGAACAGAGTCAAATTAGATGATTGTAGTCCCCATATATTTCTACCAACGGCTCAAAGATGGACAATGACAATGGATCAGGAGTTTACTCGGAACGGTTACCTTTAAATTACTTATTTGGACTCCCAGACTAGTGCAGCGTCTTTCAAGCTGAGATCTACGCTATAGACAAAGCAGGAAAGACGGTAATGGACTTACCTCTGGCACACCTTACCATTTTTGTTGATAGTCAAGCAGCGATCAAAGCACTTACGTCAGCTCGCATCAATTCAAGATGTGTTAAAGAATGCAGGAGTTCGCCCTCGCTTGTCCAACAACACACCACCACACTCTGTTGGGTCTCCGGCAACCCTGGAGTGAAAGAAAATGAAGGAGAGGATCAGTGTGCAAGAAAAGGCTCTGGACTAGACCATCAGCGAGTAGTAGACGAGACACACATTCCTCTAAACGTAATCGCGGACACCAAAAGAAGGGGGTATCTGGCTACTAACTTCAGGATCTTCAAACGTCTTCCCAGATGTCATAATGGGTCACTACACTATTGGCATCCTAGCCAGAAGAATGGGTGTACCTCACAATGATTTCTGCAAAAGTTGTGGATATGAAGAAGAATTAAGTCGGTACAAAATCTCCTCTATAAATGTTCTGCTCTTCAAAGAAGTGGGGACAAATATCTTGGCTATGATTTCTTTGAAGACCTGGGAAATTCGGAAAATATCTCACTACTAGGAATAGTTACATTATTTAAAAGATCTAAGCGGTTTAAGCAACTTAGTTAAGGGATGGAAATCAAGTGCGGGTATTCCAATGGAGCTTAGGGCCACCGAGTGTCTTGTATTAGACAAACAACCTAGCTAACCTAACCTAACCTATTTTTCAAAAAACGTATCCAAGCTAAGCAGCTCCTTAGATTTCATAGCTTGTAGGTCGTTAGATAGGATCTGCCTGTCTGTAGTGTAAGAAGCTAAATCATTCATCAATCCGTTTAAGTGATTTTAGTGCAAAAGGGTAGAAATTCGAGGCCTAAGCTGCTTCGAAACAGTTCATTAAAATAAAAAGCGCAGCATAACGATGGAAACGAAGGCTGAAGTGAAGAAAAAGTCAAACAAATTTCGTTGAAACCTTAGACTGCCAGATTTATGCCAATCCAGTAGGAGATTGCAAGTCCAAACGAAACGAAAAACAATAAAATAAAAAACGAAAAACGTAAATACAAATTCGGTGTCACAATGGACCTACACCATGTCAACTTGGCTAACCTAACCTTCTCGACTCAGCTAACTATTGCAAGAGTTCTAATAAGATGGATGAAATTTAGAAAAACGGGTTGACTGAAGAGAATTAGGACGAGTTTGAATTTCTTCTTTAACACTTCTCGGATACTTGGGATTGGTTCCGATTCTGAAACCTGTGTTAGCTGCTAGGCGTCCACGCTAAGCTTCAAACTGAGTGCATTGGGCCAAAAATAACTCATAAAAAAATTTACAAAAAATTTGTATCAAGGCTAAGCTAAAGGCAGCTCAATCTTCGACACTTAAAAGATACTAAAAAGTATTAAGTGTACAGAAAAGTATTTAACGTCATTGATTGTACTACTTTCAACTACACTAACGAATAAAGTTGTCAATGTCATAACTGGCATTAAATTCCCTCGTATTTCATAATTATTTGAATTTTCAACACCGGTCATAAACAAAATCTACAACACAATAAAAGCAGCAATAAACAACATGAAATTAATGATTGAATTTATTACAGCTCACGAGTATTGTAAAGGAAAATATCACTCGTATCTTGATGGACACGCTTTAAAGCTTTAAAGCCCGATGATTGGCTTGCGGTTATGTAAATTTGAAGTGCGGCGGTGATATAAATTCGATTCCTTTGAGACATTATCAAAAGCGTTATTTGTGTTGACAAACAGACAAAAGCATGCAAAACGATACTCACATATATATACACAAATGTACACACATATATAGGTATAATATTGTTATTTATGTGTGTGAGTGGGCTTCACCTTGTTTGCTTTGAGACGCGCGTGAAAGACAATTTTGTTTACCTTTGACAGTCATTTGACACACTGCGCTACACACAAAATACTTGTAAGCACACATACCTCACACATGCACACACACATAGGCATATCCATTGGAATAATATTTGAATAAATTTGATGTTGTTTGAAAAAATTGCATATAATTTTCGTTAATTTTGAATGATATAATTAAGTAAAACGCCCACATGGCACAAATCCATAGCTGCACATACACACACATAGACAGACTTATAGCTCACGCACGTAACTCTTATTATTTGTATTTGTAATTGTATTTAACTTATTCATGCGCTAAAAGCAGTCTAATAACAATAATTATGACATTAGGCGCTTTTATGGAAAAAAGAACGCCCACACACGCATCTCGAACAAACATTTCAGTATATTTACTCGTATAAGAAACCCATTAAAGATGATTAGCTTCTTGAGAGCTGGGCTGCAACGTCAAATACGACCGGTTTGCGTGACTTTATGTCACGCTTGCCACTCACCCAAAGAGACATTGAAGAGCGAGCTGAAATAAGTAGGATGGGTGAAAAAATGTATAAATTTCCGTGTGTGAATAAGCGTGTACGTCCGTATGAGCTTCAAGATCAACCTTAAGTTCATTTTGCATAACCTTCCTTCCTCGAACTAGACTGGGTTAGGTTAGCCAGGTTGCTTATCTAAGACAAGACACTCGGTGGCCCTAAGACACGTTGTGATGCCAGCATTTGATTTCCATGCCCTAACTCTTAAACCACTTAGATCTTTTTAAGAAGGTAACTAATCCTAGTTTTTGCTTGCTTTTGAATAGGTAGTTGAACCCCATTAGCTCGCGGATTGTCCAGACCTGTGGTAACCATCTGAACAACCGGGGCTTTAGTAGTATGATCATCGCTCGTGCCTGAATCCTGCACACGATTGACTGGGTCTCCGGAGATTTTAGAATTCTTTTTGGCAGGTTACTGAGGGCCGGGCGTATTAGATATCAACAGGGGGGGGGGGGGCTGTATTTTATACCTACTGCCAGGTGTGGATAATACTGCCGCTGCACTGGGATCAAACGCAGATTAGGGAGCCGCTCATCATGAGACAGACGTTTCTGGATTTGCGGACGTAGATGACCTACAGGAAAGTTGCTCAGCAAATGAGGCAAAGCTTTCGGTTTCAAAACACGTAAGGAAGTGTACCTGTCTTTGTCTGACATCTCCAGGCTAGCCTCTCCTACATGGTGACCCTTCTCGAGTACCTAAGCACTTCGTTGGCACTGCCCAGCCTTTCACAGATGCACGGAAGCCCAACCAACACCGTTAAGGTCCAAGCACGAGGAAGGGTGTAAACTAAGGAACTACGAGGAAGGGTCGAACTATGTCCGGGTCAAAAAGAAGTTCAAGTTTTATTTGCAACAATGGATTTTTTTGTCTGAATAAAGTTAGAAGTGTCTGAGGATGTTACAGCGATTGGAGGGACATTTAATTGAAAGCTTCATCTACATATCAAGCGGCCTATCCAACTTTCACTTATCCACCTATGCAGTGACCCATCACAGATACTGCGAAGCTCACGTTGTCCTGGGTTTTCGGCTCTGGAATTGAGAGAAATAATTTAGTGCAACTTGTGCTAGATATTCTCTGCACTTACTTACCTTTTTATTTAACAAACTTCGGTTCCTAGCATCGTGCATTTAAAAACGGTATTAAATGAGTATTCGTACAAACATTTACGAATAAAAGCAAGCCTGTGGCAGTACAAATAATCTATTCAAATAACCCATTTTGCAACAACGCATCTAATTTTCCACTAAACCATAAAATTTCATAACATTTCTAAACAATTGAAATGAACAGTGAGGAAATTTTAGTACTCGAGAATATCAGATAATTTTCTATAATTGAATACTTTTGGGAGGATGCAATTATTTAAGAATACAAAATTGCAGCATAATTTGTGCTGTGTGTTTGTAATTGTAATATAATAATTTGTAATATAAATATTTTGCCCACAGCAACCAGATAACTGCAATAACAATTTTTATGAACTAATTAAAATTCGGACAATAAATAAAACATAGATTTTTATGTACACAAAGGTGTGTTAAATATGGCTGTGCATGTTTTGTGTGTCCAGAATACAAAGCCGGCAACAATCAGTGTCAGTAGCTTATAATCCGATTAAAATGTTGCATTGTATGTTTTATTACGTTTCACTAAATATTGTATCTTGTTGAAGAATTAGCAAATGTCACTTGCGAAACAATTTAATTAAAATTTCATGTCCATTTGATGGACGAGATTACACAATAATTCACAAAAGCAACAAACATTTATGTGAACAATACAAGCGAATGTGTGCCATATGTATATATATATGCACTACTACAGCGGAAAGGACATGCAAAAAATGTAAATGAAACTAATTCATAAATGCGAATGTACAATTTATGTACGTAGATTTGGAAAAGTCGAGAATGTTCAACAAAATATGAGTAATAGACAAATCAAAAAATGTGTTAAAATACAAAAATTATTGCTTAAACGTAATATTAAAAAATTATTTAAAATTTTTTTTCTGTTTCTTTAAATAATATAAAAATTTTACATTTTCTTTTTCACTTGCAAGAGAAGGTACCTGTATGCCAGACATAAGCTTGTAAGCTTCTCATTAAGGACGCACTAATCAATTCTGCAAATCAGAGATGGATTAGCGCTAACACCTGCGAAATTGCTAGGCAAACATGGCTAAATTTACGTCTGTCCAAGAGTATTATAAAACTGAGTAGACTTCAAATCAGGACCTTAGTAGGGGCCCTCACAGGACATTGTCCCATAGGAAATCATGCAAGGAGATTGGGCGTATACACGCATGATTTCTGTCGTAGCTGCAGAAATGAGGAGGAATTGGAAACAATTCAACACCTTTTTTGCGCATGCCCGGCTCTAGCCAGAACCAGAAACCGATTTTTAAAATCCTACTTCTTAACGAATATAGATAATCTACACACTTTAGGTATCAACAACCTTTTACGCTTTGTCAAAAGCTCAGGATGGTTCAATATGGAAAGGGAAATGTAGCCCGCCCCCGCGGCTCACAACGGACCCATTCCGTGGTCTAAGTGGCATCGTTGTCTCTATGTACGATGCGGCTGCCAAACCTACCTACCTTTTTCACATTTTTTTATAAAATTCAAACTGAAAAAAAATAGATATTATTTAACAGATAATAGACAAACAAATTTTTTCTTGTGGATGAGAAGTTTAAAATGACTATTGCAACATTGAATCTGTAGTGGTTTGTCCGGAGACATACGCTTACGCATTACTTCAGTGTGTCGTTCCATCTTCTTCATTATAAAGGCCTGCGTGTCTGCGTCCAGGACCCACTTTTTCATCTGGAGAGTTTTTTCCGCGAAACCACTGATGATCTCACACGTTTCTCCGCTGCTTTACATCTTGTCGATTACATTTTCAGTGGTTATGTGACCGAATGCATTCCCCGGCGTTCGACGTTCCTGTTGCCAAAGCTTGGAAAAAGGTGTGTTCAGCGACATCTTCAGCTGCGTCATTGTATATGCATGTGGAGTGTTCGCATTTCATTATTTTGAACATAGGGCTTTCCAATAACAGGTGTTATCTATCGCTATCGAGAGATGATTAACGATTTTTTATGGCCGGAATTGGATGGCATTGATCTGGACAACGTTTATTTTCAACAAGACGGCGCTACGTGCCACACAAGCAACGAAACCATTGATATTTTACGGGAAAAGTTTCCGGAACGTGTTATTTCTCGAAGAGGTGATCACAATTTAACACCTTGTGACTTTTTTCATTGGAGCCACGTGAAAGAGCAGGTCTACGCCAGCAGCCCAGGGTCAATTCAAGACCTCAAAGATGGAATTCGTGAGGCTATCGAGGACATAGGGCAGCCACTTTGGAATTCGGTTATGGAAAATTTCATGAAAAGGATATTATCCTGTAAGCGTGGTCATGGTGGTCATTCACCTGATGTTACTTTCCACTATCAACGACATACCTTTCTCTTTATAATGAAATAAACAACCGATTATTTATATTAAAAAATAGCATTTTTCTTTAAATATCAAAATAACACCTCTGATTAAAAAACCCTATATTTCTCGAACTACCCATGCTTATAGGTTATGATTATTATTTTGTATGTCTTTGGCATAACTTTTAAAACTTATTTATATTCTCCCAAAAAGGGCTTAAAAAGGAGATAGCCTGTATTAAACTTCTATAATTTTTTTGACTATAAATTGATTTCCCTTACTTCAGCGAAGTTCCTGCTACTCGTATACTATATGGTAACGTGTTTTATTATTACAGCCGTCCATCTGTCGCGTCTTTCGTTTCTCCAGCGGTGTTGCCATAGCCTTATCGTTTCGTTCTTTATTTCACGCGCTGCAAGTTTGCTTACTCTTTCTTACATCCTCGATAGGATGAGGAGAGTTCCATGGTGAATAGTGGAGGCTTCGATGCCACGTTTATTTTACACTGGATCGCATTCTGAAGTTCACCCAGCCGATTTTTATGCGCGACTCCTGTTCTCTGCTCTTCGGTGATGATAAGTTGACGCCTATCTCTTCCGTGGTTATGCTAAGGGTCGTTTTTAAAGCCTCTACTACGTCTTCCTTTGTAGTAAGAGATTTTAAGTATCGTATCTTTACCTTAGCCGCCGTAGCCGAATGGGTAGGTGCGTGATTACCATTCGGAATTCACAGAGAGGTCGTTGGTTCGAATCTCGGTGAAAGCAAAATTAATAAAAAAAAACATTTTTCTAATAGCGGTCGCCCCTCGGCAAGCAATGGCAAACCTCCGAGTGTATTTCTGCCATGAAAAAGCTCCTCATAAAAATATCTGCCGTTCGGAGTCGGCTTGAAACTGTAGGCCCCTCCATTTGTGGAACAAATTCAAGACGCACACCACAAATAGGAGGAGGAGCTCGGCCAAACACCTAACAGAAGTGTACGCGCCAATTATTTATTTATTTTTATCTCTACCTTAGTTTTCGGTTTAAGGTCTGTCATAGCAGCCGATACCTGTAAAGTGGTTTTAGCGCCTCGCATTTTGTAAGAGACTCTTCTTTGGTGGCTCTCATTTTTTGAACTTCTGTTGTGGAGAACTGTCACAGTACGGCAGTATTCCGGTTTGCGTAGGAGCGGTGTATTGTGGTGGCTGTTTCGATGCATCGATTAAAATATCTACTGTTGTTTTGTAGGTTTGCCTTCGGCAGCCGTTCCCTTTCTTGACGATTCTCTCTTCTACGCTTTCTTTGTTTATATTTTGTTGTTGTTATTGTTGAGGTTGTTCCATTTTTTATTTTTTGGCTCTACACTTCAAGCCACTATCCCCGCACGATGTACAGTTGTTTAAAAACAAAATCTTCCGGTTACTTATGCAAGTGCAGGGAGGCCACGCAATTGTTGACACGTGGCCCTATGGCAGCTTGTATTCAGAGCCAGAATCAGACACTAGTCAGCAGTTTGAGCCAGTACAACCAACTTAATGGTCATGTAGTATCGAACGTATTTGCAGACCTGGCAGGGTTTTAGCGACGCGTTTGTAGCATAACATGAGGTGTCATCCTCCTGTAGTGAGCTGATAGAATACTACTTTCACCAGCCTTTAGACTGTTTAATACGAATCATTTTTCTAGAACACGATTGTATAATCAAGATGCCACCGGCCTCGATCCTGACGAGCTTTACTGCCCTGCCGCTGAAAAGTTCGGGATACAATAGGCCTTTTAAGCCGGGCCCTTTCCTCTACTGCCTGATTTTAGTCGCCTCTTATCGCGGGTGTATTTTCCTCGATGCGCTGGGGTGATAATAGATAATGAAAAATATATAAAAGATAATAGATAATAGATAAAATAGCATTAAAAATTAACTAAAGTTAAAAAATGTTCATATGTCTTACATATATCTGTTGGCTGTGACCAACGATTGTGGCTGTAGTGCGCAAAAAATTAATGCTTGAAGTATAAAAATACACACATACACACATGCATTTGTACTCTTGTTGTGATACAAAATTGCAGCCTCCAAGCCGCTTTGGTGTGGACTGCAGCAAAACAATTTATAAATTGCAAAAACAATTCCAGCGAAAAAATAAAATAAACAAAAAACCACCAACCCGACAAGAACTAAAATTAGTACAACAACGAATGAAGGCAGCAAAAATGAATAAAACAAAAACACTAACCGCATCGAATGATGCTGCCCTCAAGCAACCGATTAGCCATGGATGCAACGAGAATATCAGCGTTTTGGTCTCCCGGCTGGCACAGTGAGCCAATCTGACCCCTTAGCTTCAACTTAATAGCTCTTATTCCTCAATATTTTGCTTACCTCGTACTTTGTCGTTACTCCCTCACCGTAGTGCCTATCCGCCACTAAGAGAGAACTCCTCCGGCTGTGTTCAACTGATGATTTTGTTTACACCAAAAGCAACTAGGAACAAATTTAAAAAAAAAATCAGATATATGTAAGATAGTGTAGGTATGACCGACCGAATAAAAAATATCAAAAACAAGCAGCAAAAATAATGAAAAATAACAAATGTGGCACGTTTTAGTACCTCAATCGCCATGAGATTCTGAAAACATGAAAATGAGAAGCACAAAAACTATCTACCTATTTATGTACTATATACACATAAGTGTGCCTATATACTTATTATATGTATACACATACATGCCTACATACATACACATGTGCATGTATATTAATAGTTATTTTGTCCCGGTACAGCGCTGATACGACGCTCATATCGTTTCCACTGCATCTCTTTTTATAAATGCAAACACACACACACACACACAAAACGTAAGTGCATATAAATTTATATAAATATCGCTCCACGCCTTATTAATATAAATGAATAAAACGTGATGTATCTATAGGCGAGATATAGAGTAAGTATTTTTATGTGCGCACAAATGTTCGAGTGTAGGCCACGCTGAGGCATCGTCCAAATAAAAGGCACAAAAAATCACAAACACAAAACACAAAATGAGAAAAAGTGACAAAACAACAAAAAGGTTTGCAAATAAAGGCGAAACACTATCGGTCATGCATAAAATATCAGACCAGCCACAACTGCAGCGGCGGGTGCCACACTAAGCGAGCGAACTCTATAGGTAGATAAGTTCTGACTTTTTCGAAAGTATGTGCGTGTGTGTGGACGTTTGCCTGCTTTTGTATTCGATATCAGATATTCAGATGCACAGTAAAAAATTTAGTTTGCGATAAATGTGAGAAATCGTAATTCATTCCGTTATGGTGATGTGTGTGACATTTAGCCCGATGAAGATACGTGTAGATTGAAAATTTAGTGCCCAATAAACATTTGGGTTTGAAATCAACTTGGGGTTGTGTTAGGAACTAAGGTAGATGACAGAATTGAGAATATAGTAAATAAAGGGTGACTTTTTAATAGCTTTGGGAAAGTTTTTCAAAAAAACACACGTAAAATTCAGAAAAATGCATGAAATTTTTATTTAAATCGAAAGTACAGTCCATATAATTTAATGTTTGCAGATTATTTCATGCAAATGTTGACCGCGACTGCGCTTGAAATGGTCCATCCGCTTAGTCCAATTTTGGCATACTCTTTCCAATGTTTCGATCGGTATCTCACATATAAATGCTTTAACCCTAGAATCGTAAGATAGTTTTACCCTACGTCAATGCTAATATACGTAAATTTTACGTACAATACAAAAATTTAAAATAAATGTTCAACAAAAACTTGTATATCTTCTGTTTTGATTTTATTTATTGAAAATACAAAGTTTTATGTTTCTTAAAGTGAATTATAAACAAATTTATGCGAAATTCTGCTTACATTCCTGGCATATTTTTATTGCTTTGTACCTGTCGCCTGAGTAATTGGGGTCAAACAGTACATCCGTGGTGAGATGATTATTTTTTAAAGTTGCGGAGAGAAATATAAGTCCAAGCAAGGCCTTCAGTTCACAAAGATTTGTATCTGAAACAGTGCAGTCTTTGATTTTATACTTTTCTCGTAGTTGTGCAATTTTTTCGTTCGTTCTCAAAAGCACTTCGTTTAGTATTTCGTCATTAAAAAATAAGCCAAACGCATCGATGGGTTCGATAGCATCCTTGGCTCCTGGATATGGACCTAGTTTATGTTTTATTTGAATAACAATGTTTAAAAAACATCCGCTTTTAATAATATTTACCTGGTCGAATATAAACAACATTTATAGCCATTGCTCTTCCGCTACTACGATGCACTGGATTGCTACTCCAAACATGACCACTCCTTCCCAAAAGTGGATTAGAACTAGATACACTCAAGATACATCTTCAATGTCATTTAGTTGTAGCTGCAAAGTTAGTGCTGACTTTTGTTTTTTTGCCGGGGGACCTTTATTTTTTTTTTCAAATGCCATATTTTGAGCGGACTCCACGGCTTTCATCAGTTCCTCTTCAAAAGTATTTTCCTGGAATTCAGGAGAGTAGTCTGGATCCTCCAAACTATCGTCACTGTCAAAATCAACTTCCTCTTCAAGGTGGTCCTCAGTAAAGCTTACATCGCTGTCAATACTGTCAAGGAGGGCTTCTATTTCTGCATCCGCAAGGCAACGACTTGAGTTTTCCATTATTTTCTTTTATTTCTCCTGAAAACCGCACGGAACATAAATTTCATTTACAAATATTTATACGCTAATAACAAGACCACGTAAAACTTGCGTACAAAAATTTATACGTTAATGCTAAGACCACGTAAAATTTACGTGCACACTTTTTTTAAAGAACGATTAAAGCTAAACGCGAAGTAACGACTGATTTATGATTCACTTGTTAATGCAACAATAAAATAAAGGAAGCACTGCCAAGAGGTCGTAGCGATAGCGCCGAACGGTAAAGTGTAACTGACTTTTTTTTTGCGACATACACGTAAAATTTACGTATATTACGATTCTAGGGTTAATGTTGTCTTCCACTGCGTTAATTGAAGCAGGCTTGTCTGAATAGGCATGAGCTTTAACATAGCCCCATAAAAAATAATCTAAAGACGTTATATCGAACGATCTGGGTGGCCAATTTACAGGTCCCGAACGTGAAATAAAATGTTCACCGAACTCGCGTCTCAACAAGTCCATTGTTACGCGTGCTGTGTGGCATGTGGCACCGTCTTGCTGAAACCACATGTCATGCATGTCAAGCTCTTGCATTTCGGGCGAAAGTTGGATATCATTTCACGGTAGCGCTCACCATTCGCAGTTACGTTACGATTCGCAGCATCTTTGAAGAAGTGCGGTCCACTGATACCTCCAGCCCATAAACTGCACCAAACTGTGACCTTTTCTGGATACATTGGTAGATCTTTCGAAATTTTTCAGGTTGATCTTCACTTCAAAATCGACAATTCTGCTTACTTACGTACCCATTGATCCAAAAATGAGCTTCGTCGCTGAACACAATATTTCGATAAAAAAGTGGATCTTCGGCCAACTTTCCAAGAGCCCATTCACCAAAAATTCTGCGTTGCGGTAGGTCATTCGGCTTCAATTCTTGCACCAGCTGTATTTTGAAAGGATTCACACCTAAATCCTTTTGCAAAATTTTCGACGTTGTTGAGTAACAGAGGCCCAATTGCTGCGAACGGCGACGAATCGGTAATTGATGGTCATCAATAACACTGGTCGATACAGCTGCGATATTTTCATCAGTTCGCACTCTACGTAAGCGGTTTGATGTCCAATAATGTAAATTTGGTTCTAAATTTAGTCACAACAGCTCGAATAGCCACTTCGGTGGGTTGATTAAACTGACCATAAAATGGAAGAATCGCGCGATAGACTTTCTTAACAGAAAACGTATTTTTATAATAAAATTCAATGATTTGCAGGCGTTGTTCGTTTGTAAGACGATTCATGGTTAAATTATAGACCAAACTGAAGATGTTTGACAGTGAAATTCAACACGAAACGTGAGTCAGCTGCTTAAACCAACTGTTTAAAAAGATAATAGCTAAAAAATCACCCTTTAGTAAAAATATAGTAAATAGAATATAGTAGATTCTCAACAGTTGAGACTCATGGTATTCTCCAGAAAAAGTAATTTCTTGTATAGCAAAATTTGTGTTCCTCAACTTGAGAAAAAGTTATTTTTTAAGTAAAATAAATTAATTTCAAAATTCAGTAAATAATAATTACAACAACATAACAGGAACAATACTAAGTAAAGTGCATTTTGTGCGTATCACTAAAAATATTTAAGCTATTGCATTTTATTGAGGATCCCACACGGACTTGATCGCCCACCCTGATATTAGTTACGAACTTTGGAGATCCGGTGGAGATCTTGTGGAGCATCATGCTAGACATCAACTTGTAATGATAAATTCCTCAAGGAATGATTATGCAATAGGACTAGATGTAAGATATCATCATATAAATGGTATATCGGTGAATTACAAATTTGTCAAAGGTTGCGAGTACAGTGAAGTACGTTAGACATCGACATAAGAATAACAAATTACTCTAAGATTGCAGACAGAATAGAGGCGAAGATGAAGATGAAGTCGAAGATGAAGCTGAAAAGGAAGACGAAAAAATGAGGCAGCAAACATATCAAAGTGATCCCAGTGCAAGCGAAGACGAATACGAAGATGAAGGCATAGCGCAAGCGGTCAGCTCGAAACGACGCGGTTCTGTTTGACGAATCGCTTGTTGTAGTGAATTATATACATTTCATCTAATTATTTGCCAGTGTGAAATAAACGCGAGTTATTTTTGAAAATGTATTAATGACAAATTAATTAGTTAAAATAAACTAACTTGGATAGGAAAAATACTGCGAACTGTCTAACTGTTTCTGTCTAATTCTCAAATGGGTACCCAGAGATCACACAGGTAAGGTGTTACGTTGGCCCTCCGCCAACTACCCGAAAAGCAGTGGGTAAATAAGTAAACATTTCACATTTGGATATCTCATTTAAAATCAGAAACAATCTGTCAGCGGCCATGATCGTAGTTTTATTCTCCATTGTTTTCCAATAAATGAGGCAACGGGCATTTATGAACTGGCTGTTTGGCGGATTTTACTTGTAGATGTGCTGGGTGTTTAAATGATATCATTTTTTACATATACTTTTAATTTTTGAGAGCCATTTTTAAATAAAACTAGAGAAACCTGAAATAATCTACTTATAAATGTTTAGATATTTTATTTAGATAAACGTCTAGGCGTGTCTGGTCTGGTGCTTGTGGTGCTGATACTGAAACAGCCAATTAAGTGCAGTTTGGTTTGGTCGATTCCATTCAGGTATTTTTGATGTTAAACGAAATGTCGATAAGGTCGGAAATGTCGATGAAATCACAGAAATGATCGAAGTTGAGCGGCATGTTAGTAGTCGTAACAGGAGCTAAAAATCGAACATAAAAGAGTTTTAACCCTTTCGGTACATCTTTTTATTGCGCCATCCAAAAAATCCAAATTTTTGTCTGAGTATTTATTTTAGGACCAATAACAATACAAATAATTTTTTTTTTTTTTTTTTGTTAAGTGATTTTTTTTAATGTTGCCATATGGCAACAAATGTTGTGTATTCGTTTCAATCGCAAATAAACTTCTTCTGCAATCCAATGCAAGTTAACACCTTACGAGAAATTTGTTGCCATATGGCAACAAGCTTAGTTTTAAAAACTAGCACAGCTTTTAAAGCTGCTAGCAAAAAAATATTTATATGCCAAATGACGGATTGAACATTTTTCTATATACTTTATTCAAAAATTGTTGAAAACATTTGCCCAAAATGCCTCAAAAACCTAAAAATGCAAAATACAAATTTCAGAGTGAAGTGCTATATGCCAGAATGCTTTCTTTAAAAATGTTGTATTACCGATATATAATGGGCGGTTATTATTTATTTTATTTATGTTTAACCATTAAACTTCAATTTTTGAAAATATGTAACAAAAAAGTTGATATTTTTTACAAGAGAGTGTTGACGGCCTTTTAAAGTTTACTGTTGCCATATGGCAACAATATCGCGAAAGGGTTAAACCGGTTGAGCCAAAATTTTACGCAAAAATAAAGGATTTCTTTTCCCCCACACTAATTTTTGTCAAAGAATACAAATAGGTCAACTTTTACCTGTTACCGATAAGATAAATTATTCGCCACTTTGAAGTCGTACCAAAATTTTTCGCTTACGACAACTCACGACTAATTTATGTAAACTCAGATTGACTAACAGCTTTGCCTCTTTGTAAGAAAAAAATCTAAAATAAAAAACACAATGCTTCACTTCAAACCTAGCTATAAAATTTAAAAAGCAATATCAATTAGCCTATAAATATATCTGCTCAAGATAGTGGCCATGAAAAAGTGGTCTGTTGGGTTCGAGATTAGGCGAGAAAATGGTTCTTAAACTAATCAAGTTTGTTCACTCTCCGATTCTCTCACAAGCTCAGTTCTTCAATCACCTGACATCTCCTCATAAAAGTATAAACCCTGGTCAAATCATAGCTCTTCCTACCCTTACTTCGAATGCGCGTAACTTTTGTCACAAAACGATGCTGCTCTTCTATGCCTACAAAGATAATATTTATTGACCTACATATATCGCCGTCTTGTGCAGAGGATACAGTAAAAGTTATTGAGCTCATTAAAAAACATTTCTATAAGAACAAGCCCTGCTCTTTTAGGGTCCGTTTAACTGAATTACTCTACTCAAGAATTTTAACATTTTATATGACAAAAGTTAACGCAACAAGAGCTTCACTTGCATGAAAGTCGCTACAATCATACGTTAAACACATTTTTACTGGCTGTGAGTTACCCACACACTCGCCGCTCATTTAAGGCGCTGTCAGAAACCTTAATTTCACCCGTAACAACTTTATAGCGAAATAGTTGCCTGCTTTGACTGTGAATTTGATACACAGTTGTTTGTATGTTATTACATACATAAATTCTTTTTTTTTCAGCTTAATCAATGACTCTTCGGAGCTGATCCCCTGCTGATGCCTACTTAAGCGCAATGTTGCCCCTACCCATGCAATTGCTTTCATCAGTGTTCTTGATAGCTGAATGACAGGCATCGTCACATCGTCAACGACATCGGAATGACGTAGAAAATGGCCCCATAGTGGGGCAACTGTAAATGAATCGCATGTGGGTGACGTGGCATAACTTGTGTGCATGTATTAGGCGGCCAGAGTAGCCCTAACTATTCGCATATTCTAATCATAATTGACGTGTTTTTGTCCATACCTACTTATAAGGCACTTAAAGCAAAAATACAAAAACAAAAAAAAAACTAAATTGAAACAAAAACAAAAAAAGGAAAAATACTTGCAATTCCCTTGTCAGTTTCTATTTGTTCAAACGGATCGATTGCGTCTTTAAGATAATACATATATACATACATTTATGCCGACGTGTGCATTTTCTTCGCTCGTATAAGCCAAATTAATGCATTTACGTTGGCATTTCCGCCTACATTTTGGCCCAATTGCTATTTCTGTTGTGCTGCCGGTACTCGTACGTAGCACATGAATACATACATATGTACATATGTACATGCATATGCCACGTCAGCAAGGGTTAAGACAAATAAAATTAGAATTTTCTGACACACTTAATACTCGTAACGCCTAAGTACGTCTGCGCATACATTCGTATCAATACCGGATTACCATTGTTACAAAATATATTACTTGATAAAAAAAAAAATGAAAAAAATTGGAAATCTTGGTAAGACAATACGGGCACTTCCGTGGGTGTACGAGTGCCGACGTAAAAGCTAAACTAAGTAATCCTTTACCAGTCAAGTTGAATTTATTTTCATTCACGACTGAATGTACCTGAGTGGCATTGCGTGCTGTCGATTTGACGAGCTGCCTGTAAAGTATAATCGATGTTTATTCCATGGAATTTTTTATACAATTACCTATAAGAATTTGATGGATTTATTACATACGTATGTGGATGCATGAGTTCATATGTATGTATTCGCTTTTGAGAGGTGGAAATATAGAGTATTTTTAAGCCATTTCGGAAGTGAACTTCAAAACTACCATGAACAGACAAAAGTGCTTTTGGCGGACAGTTAGAATTAGGAAAGCTTTAACGAAGTCTTTTTGATTCGCACCACTGTTAAAATACACAACCAGAAGAGAATTAAAAAAAAGTATACCAATACGTAGACTTGTGCTCACGTAAATAAGTCACTTTATCTTTTTACAATATTCGAAGTATTTATATTCATGCGCTAAATGTTTATAAAACAATGGCTCATTATATGACAAAGTTGTTATTAATCAAACGTTCAAACCTTTTAAACAATTCATAAAAAGTTGGCAAATTTGATAAAATTGCTATAAAAAACTTAATTTTTGAACCAGAAACTTTAAACAGTTTTCAAATAAGCAGTTTTGTAGTCTCTTCAATTCCAGTAGTTGAATAAAGTTGCGCTTAAAAACCGCACACAAACATATTTCAGAGGTAATAGTTCAGAAGTATTTTCGAGAGCCCCTGATTAAACAGTAGATCATTTTGATGATATATTTTATTTTTCTTAATTTTGGAACCTGCAATTTTAAGGTTTTTGTTAAATAATGAACAGCATTTTTATATAAAATTTACGAAAAAAACCTTAGAGTAAAAAATATTTCGAATATTATAAAAATACAAAGTGACTTGATCAAGTGAGCACAAGCGTAGTTTGCGCCTACGCATTATATTGAGCTAAATGGGATTGGAAAAACACAGATGGGGCCAAACTTAATAATAAAATGTTAATATTACAAAAGGTTGGCGCATATGCGCTTGATAAGTATTTGGGCATGGGTAAACTCGAAAACTGAGTGCAAGGTTACACATAGACCGAGCGAGAATGGCAAGTTCAATACCGTTACGCTTACATGGGCGCCAAAACAATCACGAGAAGTTAAGAGCAGTGAAAGAGCAAAGACATTTACTAAAGTTGGTTAGGTGGAGAAGTTTATTGGTCAGCAAACGGCTGTGAAATGCAGCTGAGCCACACATAAAGCTGTAATGGGACGAGTTTAGTCATGAAAACACTAAACGTACTGGCATAGTCTCAACACCACGTGCTGGTATTCTTAAATGCTCGCTGAGACCCCACATAGCAAGTGGACAAAGCTTCTGTTGGCGAGGTTACCCCACAGCGACCAGAGCCAATAATTGGAATCATTTCTAAAGGAATCATGAATTGGATTAGCGACTATGTATGCAATTGACATAAAGAGCGATGGACCGGTCTAGAACGCTGCAGAACTTCAAAGTGTTTGTGACAAGCCCGAACAGAAAACTATCGAATTCTCCTCTAAAACTTGGAAGAACAGACGTTCGATTGATGGTCGGTCGTTTTACAGGGCACAACCCGTGGAGTGAGCACATGACCACCATTGGAATCATTGTGGATCCGATTTGCCTGTCTTGCTTAGAAGAGGCAGATAGCACTGAGCACTTTCTCTGTGAGTGCCCTGCCTTTGCTAAAGCAAGTATACGATGCGTAACATTCGTTCTCTCAAACTGGAGGATATTTTCAAATTAGCATAACGGTCTTGAAAATTCTCACAGGATAAGCTATCTCTGTCTCTGTCTTTATTCCATCCTATCTCTTTTCTTTCTATCTATTACTTATCTCCATCCCTCCTACCCTTTTACTTTGCAGAGCTTTGAATACAATGGGCTTTTTAGCCAGAGTGTTTTAGGAGTTACCAATCTCTCAGTGCTTCTCAGCTCGCCTTTTTCAAATTTTCAATTTCAGTTGACAGCGAGCAAGCGTGATGTGTGGACAATTCCTGGCTTGATCACATGATTTATTACGCAATAGGTAAGTAGTTCAACTGAATTGGGTAAAAGAGTATCGGTTTTATAAGAGACTCTGTGCGAGCGCATTAAGGAGGTCCAGCCTTCGATTGGAAAAGGTAGATGTGTTTCGGCAGGATGAGCCTCATGGATGTCTATCCTAAGATATCTAACCTAACAGAGCTTCTTAGTTTTATGTGAGCATGGTGGAGTATGGGAGGCTTTGTAAAGCTCAGGGATGGCAGTTAGTCAGCACTGTGAATCTTCTGCTAACCTTGATTGCTTGTTTGATAAAAGGCGACTGTGAGCCATTCTCAATCTCTAATTAAAGAATGTAACGCAAAAACTTCTTTGAGCGGATCTCATTCTCCCTGTAAGTTTTTGCGTCATCACAAAAATTAAAGGCTTCTACAATTATATGAAGTACTCCGGGAGGCCAGCTAACCTGCTAGGCCACTTTGTTGCTAATTGCAAGCAGGGAGATTTAAGTCGAGAATCTACTGTAAGTACTTCATGCGTAAACAGAACGAAAAAAATTAAGCGATCTAATAAGCTACTTGTGCTTTGGAAACAGAAAATTATAGGAATAAACCAATAGAGCTACTTGCAGTTAACTTTTGGGGAGCCGAGTCCATAAGACTAAGGTGTGCTGAATACGCCAAGTATAGGATTGGATTGAGTTTTTTGAACTCTCACTCTGGATTTCTTTTGTTTTTGATTAATTAGAATAAGTCATTTGGAAGTAGTTTCTACGTGGCGGTTCTCTAGTCCAGCACATAATTCTTTCAGGGTAATTATTTAAAAGATATGTCTCTTTGTATAACAAGGCAGACGGAGCCAGCCACACTTACTGATGAATCCTTTGAGCCAAGCTGTCCAAATGTGTCATAGTAGTTGGGCCATTTGTCGCCTTTTCACTTTCGTGCGACCCCTAATACCGCGTTACACACGTTCTGTCCTATGAACCAAATATACTTTTTCGGAAAAGGGATAAAAAATAAAAATACACGTGTATCGGCGATTTTCATGTACGCGTCACAATTTTTTTTCTTGTATTTTATAACTATAAACGAGCAATTCTTGTATGCATATCTGTATAGCCTCACGATCTCAGGATTAGCTTAAAGGATTTGAATGAAATTGGGCACACAGATAGTGTATCGCATTTCTCGACTTTTCACCTAGGTGCTGCCACTGACAATGTTTCACAGGGTCGCCAGCTGTTTGAAATTTAAAAAAAAATTGCATGAGATATGCCGATGTGGGTATCAAAAGAAAGATATTTCACTCCACATTACAATAGAGATATAAACGCCCGAACTTTTTTATTAATTTTTATATATTAAAATTAAAAATTGTTACATTATAAATTTTAATGCTTTTAAACAATCTTAGGCCTTTTATTTTTGCGTTTGTACGCATGTGTGTCAGTATTGCGACAAATAGACCAACAGTATTCGCCAAGCATATGCGTAATGTCTTGTCCTTTAGAGCGCTTTTCAATAGCCGCAATGTCCTGATGGAACCTTTCGCCATGTTCATCGCTACAAGCTCCTAAATCACCAGGGAAACAATCTAAATGTTTGTGAAGCAAATGGATCTTTAGCGACATTAATATGCCCATTTCGCCATATGCCGAAATCATTTCTGCAACAATATTTTTATAATTGTAAGTTCTTTTTTTTCCAAGAAACTGCTCAATAACGGCAACTGTGCCTTTCCATGCAGGTCGTTCGATAGCATTCAATTTTGATGAAAATTCATAACTAGCAACTATTTTTTTTATCTGCGGACCACTGAAAACACCTTAAATTATACACATCATTAAAAAAATAAAGTTACTAAAAGCCTACGTAAAAAAAATACCTGCATGAATCTTCAAAGTATACGTCTCCTAGTAGCGCAACTGTCAGGTGATCGGAACTTCCGGAACTGTAACAAACACACAAACGGCACAGAGTATGTTGTATGAAACAATAAATTAAAGGTTAATAAGTTGTTTAAAAATTTGGAGTCCCTTCAAGTTATGCCCGAAAATTTAAAAAAATTTTTTTTTTTTAAAAAAAAAAATTCAAGAAAATCTGAGAATTGATAAATTTTTTTTTTTTAATTTTACATAATAAAAATATTTCCACGAGTCTGCCTGCAGAAATTCAGCGCGATTGGATCACGGAAAAAGGGTTAAAAATTGATCCAAAGTTTTTCACACAGGCGGACTACGAGCTCTATATTTTATACATAAAAAAAAATCTGACGTGTACATGAAAATCGCCGATACACGTGTATTTTTTTTTCTCCCCTTTCCGAAGAAGTATATTTGGTTCATAGGACAGAAAAAAAGTTCGTTTTTGTGACGCAGTGTAATGGATGTTTAATGACTATCCAGACTTCGTCAAAGTCCAAAGTTGTGAGTGGAAAAATAATGTTTTTATCCACGCCCAGGTGAGTGATAATCAAAAATTTGCGTCAACTTGCCTGAACTTCTGCAATTGGATTGATTTTCTAGCATACGAAGTATTTATTTTTCTGTTCTTCGTTGACAATCAGTCAATAAAGGACGCTTAGGTATGCTGCTCTGTTTAACCTGTATCCTGAGAATAAAGCATATTGGGTTCTTGGCCTAATTGGACACTCTATAAATTCTGCGTGAACATTTTACTCGTTTGCCGAAATCTGCACTTATCTACTTTTATATTCCCATAGCAAATTTTCTAAAAATTATTTCCTTCAATAAATTTGATTTTTGTGAAACCTATTTTTTCATGAAATGTTGAAACTTTTTCCACTCGCTTTTGCTCACATTTCTAAGTTTTTTCTTTCTTTTGCCTTATATCTTCACATTTGTTGCAATTCAACTTTGCAACACTCCACTAAACGGGTGTTGTTGTAACCAATTTCTTCTTCGTATATCTGTATGATTTTAAATTTTTTTGCTTTTTTTTGTTTGCGGTGCTTTCTGGTAGTGTTCGTTATTGTTACTTGGGTTGACTTAGTTTGTTTTAGGTTAGTTTGAAGGCGAAATTCCTTTTTCATGCTTATTTACTATTTTTATGCTTTGCTGGTTTCTGCCACTCGTCGGCGTAGTCGCAGCCGTACACTTGCGTACTCGTACAAATGGCGAGATAACAAACTTCACATTGCACTTTATTCTGCTTAAACAACTTTTGACTGGATACTCTGACTTTGGGACTCATACTTACGTACCTACACACACACACACAGATACACTCTTTTGAGAACATACACATATGCATGGGTGTAAATATAAGTTCATATGTACATTGGTTTGCGCGCTGCTACTGACATAACAGCCAACTAACTTCTATGGTCTACTTCTCCAACTAGTTTCTTTTTTGGTGTTGGTGTTGTAGTTGAACTGTTTTGAAGAAGTCGAACAATGAAAGAAAAATAAAGTAGACGCTGTAGTTGTTTTCGTTAACATATAAAACTAAATCGAGAGGTCCTTTCTATTGCAGCACTGCGCGATCCGAAATAAGTCGAGTATCTCAATTTTACTTAGTCTGGTCTGTGCGCTCCTTTCGATGACTGGCGTTTTTAGTATGGCTGTGCACCGGCTACACAACTCATTGTTAGTTGCTCGACTTTTCTTTAGTTTCAGTCTCGGTTAGTCAGTCAGTTTGGCTGTTAACGCGTAGACAGCTACGCGCACTTCAATAAAAACTTTTGTGAATTTTCCAACATGACACAGTGGGCTCATTCGTATTGTGGATAGGAAATTTTCAGTATACTTAATTATATGAAAGCATATTTATAGTCTTTCTAAATATCAATCAACTTTATAAAACTACAGGCGCTTAACCCTTTAGCTGCCAGGATAGTTCTATGTGTTTGACGCCCTTTGCTCCAGTAGTAGAAGAGTAAAAGTAGCAGGAAAAGAAAAAAATAATAAATAAATGGTCCAATGTTCCTGGTTTGATAGTTCTTCGTATAAAATATAATGCCAACTGGAAAATAGCCTTTAAATTGCAATCATAAAAGTGATGCCCAAAAACCTTCGAAAAAAGCTTAATTATTGAACAAATTTGTGAATACGCAGTAAATAATTTTTTTTTATTTAAAAGAACTCCCAAGCAAACGCGGGCCGAAATTTTTTTTTTTCAGTTAATTTCCTTGCAGGAACATTAGGGACACTTTGTATGGAACCATTTTTATTCATTCTTTATAATTTGGGGCGCTCGAAATTGACTGCGTAGCTATTCTCTAATGGGCTAAATTTCTAAGAATTACACGTCAAGCCGAATCTGCTAGAAACTATGTCGAAAAAAATTAGCCTGCCCTTATTTGATGGCAAAATGTAAAAAATTAAAAAAAAATAAAATTTTGTAACTTAATGTTTTTAAGAAAAATTCTTTATAAAGAATATTTTATTGCGTAAAAGAAGAATGAAGGCAATTTTTTATGTAAACTATTTTTTATATAAAATAAAAATGAATTATTCAAAATAAAAATAGTTTCACAATATTTTTTAATTTTTTAAAATAAAATTTAATTTTATATGACCCACTGTGCCACTATGCTTGCATTGCTAACTCCAAATGGAATTGCATGAAAGTTTTAACTAGTTAAGTAGCTATTTCTGCGCTTTGATGGAAAGTTTTCTTTTCATTTATATGTATGTATATAGAAGAATATATACCCTGTAGGAAATTAAGAACTGATTTGTAGAAATAAATTTGAAGTGACGAGTAAGAGCCTTTTTTCAATTGATTTTCAAGAAATGAGAATGTGTCTAACCGTAGTACTGCAAGTTTATTCAATGTGAATAGTACATAATTATACAAAAAAAAAAAAATTAGTAACGGGGTTTAATAAAAAGCATTTATTTACACATTGAAATTTCTTGAAAAATCACGTATTTACAAGTTATTATTTTATAAAAATTATATTCGAATAATTTATTTTTGATTTAAGAGTATTTTTGCACATTTCCAAATTACATTTTTGGGGTTGCTATTTAAGTTTTGAAATATGGTAATACCACTGTAAATATTTTAAATCTAAAACTGCTATTATGAAGAATTTTTTGATTATTCCATATAATACTTTGTAAATACGAGGGTTGCTACTTAAGTTTTGAGATATGGGAACAGAAGTATAAATATTTCTAAGCTAAATTATAAAGCAATTTTAAATATTTCTGATTTACAATTTTTTATATACGAGGGTTGGTGAATAGTTTTGGGATATGGTAACACCTGTGTTGAAATATTTCAAATCTGAAACTATAATTGTAAAGCATTTTCTGATGCATCTGAATTACTTTTCTTTATATACGAGGGTTGCTATTTAATTTTGAGATATGGCAACACCAGTGTAAATATTTAAAATTTGAAACTGCTATTTTGAACACTTTTTTTTACTTCGGAATTAAATTTTTTATATACGAGGGTTGCTATTTAAGTTTTGGTAGCACGTGCAAATTTGTCAAATTTTATATTATAATCGTAAAGCATTTTGATATTTCTAACTTCCATTTTTTTCTATATACGAGGGTTGCTACTTATGTTTTGAGACATGGCAGCACCAGTGTAGATATTTCAGTTTGGAAACTTTTTTTAATACATGTTTTGATATTTCGGTATTACATTTTTTATCAACCAGGTTCGCTATGTATGTTTTGAGATATGGCGGCGCCAGTGTACTTATAGATATTTCAAAGCTAACATCTTAATCCTACATGTTTGCCATATTTAATGATAACCGAGCTGAAATCGTTCTATCTTACGAGTTTTATTGTATCTAAATATATTATTATGTGTTCGAATTCACTGGGACAGTTCCAACTTGCGAACAGTGGTTTTCTCTGCAGGGCACATGCACAAATATATGTATGTATGTATATGTAGGTAGCTATTAGTGTGTATGCATTATTTGTATGTATGTATGTATTATCAACTCTACAGTGTTCTTAGGAAGAATATTGTTTTTCTACTTTTTGGTAGTTGGTAATTTGATTTGATTTTGCAACTTTGATTGCGGTTATAATTGTGCTATATGCAATCCGCCGTTATACACCAACAAACATAGCTACACAGATATTCTTATAAATTCGTTTGTGCACTGCTTGGATGAAAAAGTTGATGAATTTTAGATTTTATCTGCCCTACATAGATATACCTACATACACACATACACACATACAAGCGCATGAGATCTTGATTGCTTTTTTAATGGCGCTACATAGCGCACACCAGACGCTTTGGCTCACTCCTCACTTTAATTACACAAGATTTCTATGAGAAATATTTACAAGCGACACTTGTGATGATATTGAAAAGTCGTGTAGACAACAGTAAAATATGAGACTAATAAAAAATATTTTTATTGATTTAAATGAATGTTAAGTCACGTAGTATTGTCTTTGAAATGCGCTACACCTGGCAAAGGTGTGGATGTTTATTTGATTGCAAATGTTAAAGCGTAGATTTAATAGACTATCCCCATACGCAGCGGCATTAAAAATCGCATAACATGCGGAAAATGCGATGAACTGTGCATGGCAAGACCTATCATATATGTATGTATATGTGTGTATTCATGTGTACATCGTGCGACAACCAGTAAAGCTGGCATAAGGCGACGAGCAAAGTATGTAGTTTTATTATTTGTTGTTGCGAGAAGACTTCATTGCCTAGTCTACGGATGAGCAACGATTTAATTTCGCACTTAAGCTGCATTTCTACGCTATTTTGAAATCCGACAGAGAATGGATTGATACGCTAATACCACTATGCAGTCTCAAAATATGGGCAAAGGTTTAGATAAGTGGATTCCCTTAATTGAGGTCTCCTAAATTCAATGACGTGCCCCATTTTATTCGATTGGCTCCGGTTTTATAGAAACCGTAATTTAAAAATAACCCTTGAGCCACTGAGAGCTCAAAAAATCGAAAATTTGAACTCAGCATATTCATAGTATGTTGGGTTAGGTTATGGTGGTAGTCGGTCTGTACGACTAATTCACTTAGACCTTACAGGTCCGTTGTGGCACCACTCAACGAAACGGGATTTAACCACATTTAATTATCTGCATACAACCATTTGGCGGCTCTAAAGAAGCGTAGGATTTGTCCAAGTCCGTAAGAACTACCTAGAAAACATTCGCTGTAATACATATAATATTCATGGGGAGAACTCTTAGCCTCAAGGAGTGTCTGCACAATAGCCAATGACCAGTTATACAAGCCATGACCTTCGAGTTGTACTCTCTTGAAAAGCTAAGCAGTTCCTTTGTATTTTTCCTATTTATTTGCGGCCGTAGTATCCTCTCTGCTGGGCATGTGTCTTCATCTCTCCATGCCCTATTGACCCCTTGGTGAATGTTATTCTTAATAATAAATAGGCTCGTGACCATAGGTAACCCAGGTCTACCTTGCTCTTAGTTCTAAATTCAAAAAGCGGAATATCTACCTTATATTGGACTAAGTTAGGGTAGCTGTCGAGAGCTACAGCTCTCTACAAGATGTAGAGAGATTAGTAATTCCATCCCATGATAAGCTGTTCTCTAAGCGAATTTGAAAGAATCAGCTGATGGACTGACATTAACAGGGGCATGACAGCAGTTTGCATATGAAACACTGAGATTATATTGGTGACGTCCGAAAAAAATCAACACAATCTTTGGTCATGTTACGTGGCAGCCGAAGTTGCACACTCAATTTCGGTTTTCACCACAGCTGAAGGCTAAACCTGGTAATCTATCACCCTTAGTTCCATCGCTACAATACCCCACGTAGTGTAATGAGCAAAGAGTGCATTTCAAGAAACATACTGTGATCAGGTCAGAGATAGTTTTTAATGCTCTCCAGCCAGCCATCATCCCTGCTACTTCGATAAGGATACACGTGAGCCATTCGCGGGCCTTGGACTTCCGTAAGGTAGTGTCAAGTAGTAGAAGCACCACAGCATGAACGGTTATGGAAGATGAGCGATTTAGATCTTCTTTGATCGAGTGGACTACTATTTGCCCATAACTAAAATGTATCTCCGCGTGATAGGCTTAAGTATCGTAGAAGCTCCTTCAATCCGATTAACAAAGCCGGCCTCGTTTTATCATAAAAACGAGCGATGCTATGCGCCGCCACATAAAAATCAAATCAGACGAAAAATGCAAAAATGACTTTTTTATTGGTAAGGATAAGGCACATGAACCAGATCATCGAGTGAAAAGCACACCCCCATTGATTATGTAGAATCTTTTTTTACCTTGTACTGCCTACCCGGCCATTTCGAAACGAAGAAGAAAAGTCCGCGGTAGAGTATGGCTAAAGGAAAAGCGGCCGCCTTACCCGTATATGTTGGTGCATGACTACCATTCGGAAGTGCGCAGGTTCGAATCTCCGGGCATGAAACATAAAAATGATAGAAAAGTGTTTTCTAATAGCGGTCGCCCCTCGGTAGACAATGCCGAACCGCTGAGTGTGTTCTGCCATGAAAGAACTATTCATAAAAAATATCTGCACTTCGGAGTCGGCTTAAAACTGTAGATGATTCCACAACAACAACATCCAGAGGCATGCCACAAATAAGAGAAGCAGCTCGGCCAAACACCCAAAAAGGGTGTACGCGCCAAATATTGAGGTGAATAAAGGACACAATAGAGGTTCTGGTTCAACTACATATCTCGCTTTCATATCTATATATAATATTTAATAACGCACGAATTTCGTCATGCAAAGGCAAACCATCGAGACTCTCATGGGAATTATTTGCAGTTCAATCAGTGAAAAATTGTCCCTACTTAGCCTCCTTTGCAGGTAATCCAAATGTGTTTTTGGCGTGAAAAGTATTCTTTGGCAGACCTATCGTCGTTCGCAGGTGTAGCAGAACTACAAATTGGAAGTTACGTAGAACTACAAGAAGCCTAGTTTCAGCACCTTTCACACCCTTCTTAGATTTTAATGTTGGAGCAGCCAAACGAAGTAGTCTGTTTCAAGCCTTCGTACTTTGGTATGCCAAAGTTGGGTACAATCATCCGCTCCATCCAAGTTCAGTTCAATTCACTCAACATTGTACTGCAGGTAACTTTCCTAATCCTACTTACCGCTGTGACCATCACCTTCATTCATAAGTTTGCTGGAAATCGCCAGTCAAAGTACAATTTATTTATGTCCCTGTAACAATGTCACACCAATACGCTCGTAAAACCCGCCTGAGAAGCCAATAAATCCAGCAGAGTGAGAACCTAATGCACTGCATGAGCAAAGACAAGCGGGAACGGCAGCTGGTAGGCAGCTAAGCTGGCAAAGGTCACCTAAGGCCATTAATATACAAATACTTGAAATTTCTGTATTTTAAGCCATATTTGTATGCATATGTATTAGTGTATGTATGTGTGTGTACATATTCATATTTATGTACGACCATTATTGTCGGTGCATTTTGTGCCACTTCCGCATTACCATTACCAAGGTAATAGAAATTTCAGTTAAGCGTGCAATAATTCTTTTTTATAGCTCTACTCTTTATAGGTAAGTGCGACTTTTCTAAGGATATGCACGTAATCTGATTCTTCCTCTGCGTTTTTTCTTCTCTTCATCGACTGTTACGCTTCACTGCTCATCGCTCGCATGGACGGTGTGTATGTATGTATGTGTGTGAGCCGAATTTTATGATCCGGCTCAATGTAATTTTATTGTTCTGCTCTAATATCATCTCACCAACTCGTTTGCACGTCCGTTAATCTTTGTGATCGCATTATGAATCGGACATCAGTTCGACATTTGAATGGCGACAATAAATTCTTTTTTGACCTGTTTTTTTTACTTTTCATATATTTTAAAATGCTTTTGGGAGCATGCATTTGGGAGGCATAAAATGTGTGATAAAGTGTCAGTCTATATTTTCTGCAGAAATAATTTTTATTAGCAATTTGAGTAGAAGATGCATGACTGGACGGACGTGTATATGTGTGTGGGTAGTAAGAAACGAGAAAGTTGATAAAGTGGAAGAAATGTTAAAGGTTGAAACTTTGAAGCATAAAATGCGGAATGTGATATATTTGCTAGAAGTTTTCATATTCTGTAAAGAGAGTACTACAAATTAGGCATTTAAAACGCCTGCTTAAAGGAGTTTTTAAATTTCAAAAGCAAAAGAAATAAAATAAAAAATATATAAAATTTACAAAATATCTAAGGGAGTAAATTCGAAGAAAACCACCGAATTTGTGGAAATAAGTCATGGGATTTTCACCACTATAATGCACCAACTCACAAGGCTCTCATAGGGAGGGACTTACTGCCCAAAAACGCAACAAATATCCACCAACCACCAACGAATTCACTCGAAAAGGCTCTGCCTAGCATTTATTTCCTTCCAAACCTTGAATGCCCACTTCGAGATACCCATTTTAAATCGATCAAAGATATTAAAGAGAAAAGATATTAAAGAAATTTCCCGAACTGAAGAAGATTCCGGAATATATGTTTGAAAAATATTTCGATTTTATTTTGGTGTAATCCTTGGCATGAATATATTATTTCGCGGGTGCTCTACTGAGAAGGCGCCCCATAAATTTAAATTATTAAAAAAATATTTTGCATTTTATTGACCAATTCTCGATTACTTCTTTACAGAATTTATATTGAAATGCAGCTGCGGACAACAAATATCATATAATTATATGCAATAATGCTAGGTTGGCTACCCTGCCGCTGCAAAATTGTGAGCAATGATGTCGGGGCTAAGCTGTCAAGAGCTGGGTTTTCTACTAATACTGGAATCGTGCAATATGGGACTTATTGGCATTTTTTGACAACTGATTTACTTCTTATTTTATTTATATTATATTTTTTTTTTATGAAACTATAGTTAATTCTTCTATAAAAACTATACAAATTCAAGTCTTAAACTTTATGAAAATTTGAAAATTTCTTCTTTTTCTAATTTTTATAACATTTTCACACAAAATTCAAACATTTTAATAAGAATTTTAGGAAAAATTCCGAGTATGCAGTTTTATAGCTCCGATGAGGGGTGTTTTCTTCCATATACAAAAAGTCTAGCGTTCCTTATATAGAGAAAGTGGCAAGAAAAAAAATTAACAGAAATCCATGCATATCTGAGTTACTTTTAGTTTGCAAAACATTATAAGAAAAGTCAAAGCGCTTTAAACCTGCAAACTTAAAATTTTTTTCGAAAAGCACAATAACAAATTTAAAATTTTAATTAAAATTCGTTGAATTCTTTGAACTTTGCCTAAAATTTACAACTCAAATTGATATAGTTTTTGTTCTAGTATAAACAAAAAATTAAAAGAAAAAAAAAACAAATTTAAAGAAAGATGAATGAATAGTCAAAACTTTGGAATATATTACGCTGCAATTATTGCGGCCTCGTGCACAGTAAAATTTATGCATTTAACATTAAAGACCCACATTAGTTGTTGTTGTCATAGTAACAGCTCAAACATCGCCCATAAATGTTAGAGGAACGCTTCTGGATTGACCAGAGTTGGGGTCGAACCCGTTATTTAGAACACACAGCCGTGGGAATGACCAAAATTGATCAGTTGGCTCAATTTCATATTTTGCTCTCATGACCAGTGTATGAAAAAATATAGCTTTTTTCGATAATTTTAAAATAAATGAGTTTCTTTTAATTTGAAATTATGAATATTTTTTTAATTAAAAAGTTTGCTCACTCGATTTTACAGTCCTGCCAGTCATTGGAGCAAACTGACCTCTGTCATCTTTCGAGGCATGCCAATTTTCCAGTCGTGCTAGTGTTAATATATACATAGTCGACCCCTTGACTCTGCTTAATTCGGTTAGTAAGTTTGTTTTGGTATTCACTTTAGAATTTTAGATGCTCAGACATCAGGCAGAGATGGGAGAGTCTCACTTTGAGGCTTCCTTTTCAACGACATTCAATTTCCATTTATTTGCATGCCAGTTGTTGCAGATGTCGTTTGCTCATTTGATTTTTTGCCTTGTCCGTCTGTAGCATGTCTTAAAAGCCGCTGATATTAGTCTTTATCTTCAACAGAAACCAGTCAATTAGACAGAGATATGATCGTCATAAAAAGTGAGTTCGTTTCCAAGCCTTTGCACCTTGCCTTTATGGTCTTCAGGTCTAACACACAATCAGAACGGCGGGGTTTTTACCCTACTGTTAGTTTAATGACCTAATACCTTCCATATCTGTGAACCCTACTATTTTTTGTTCACCAGAGGCGTAACACCACTCATCAGTACTGCTTTGTATTCCCCTGATACGAGCTAGCAATGAATCCATGGCCTCATCAGAAGAAGTAGTAGAGAAGGAGAAGTAGTGGGCGCCATCCGAGTGCAATATTCTGCAAGAGAAGGTCATCTGCCTTTAAGAATCATAGCGTTTAAGGACGACTAAGTAATAACCGCTACTGCAAGTAGGCACATGAGATTCTAGTTAAGAATCCCTTAAGCTGCATGTGGTTGGTCTTCTCAATAAGGCGGCACTGGGTATGGGCCATTAGTGTCGCTCCCTTTAAGGTACTTGACTAAAAGCATTTATTTATTTGAAAAAGAGCCGAGAGTTTTTGCTATTAAAAATGTTTGGAAAAAGTGATTCTAACAAATCTCAAGTTATTGCCTGCCGACAGCTTTCTTAGGTTATTTTTACGAGGTAAACCAAACCCATGTCTCCCGATTCTGCGGCACCCATATCTAAGTAATAAATAATGTGAAAAGAAATATGGTTAAACTAGACTAGACCGCAGACCGAGGCTCAGTTTGAAATATTTAAAATCACTTCCCAAACCTATTAGTCCAGTCAAAAGAGACGAAAAAAATAGCCAACTTCATAATTTTAGGAGGATGCGAGTTTATGGTTTTATTATGTAAAGCCCATCACTGTGAACTTAAATTTGAGTTTTCGGGGTCGGGGGTTGTGTCCCGCGGCCGCCATCTTGGAAATAAGGGTGCAACTAGTTTTTGCGATTATCTCGTGAATTTCGAAAGTTACGAAAATTTTGTAAAATACTTTTTTGTAGATAATAATATTATCTACAACTTTCATTCAAAACTTTTTTTTGTAAAATTAATAATAAAAAAGTTATAAACAAAATTACGCGAAAAATTAAGGGATCAATTGTTTTAAAGCGTAATAACTTCTTTTTTATAGATTTTATGGAAAATATACTTTAGAGCTTTTTTATAGAGCATTCTTTTGTGAACATTTTTGTTTATAAGTTTTTTCCGCTATCTTTATTTAGTCGTATGATTTTGAGCTGCTAAGCGGAGCAACCAACACATTAGCGAAGCGCGTACATGATTACACAGGCCGACAAAATTTAACCAACATTCAGACCCAGAAACCAGACTATATATTTCCGAAGGTTTATGATGCGCTGAATCCAAATCTGGCCTCAGAATTGCTCTATCTGCTCTGGTTTGGATATCCTAACCTAAAAGTGCAAAAAACTCCATTTTTGCCCATATTTGAGGTTATGTAGCCTTGCAGATGTTTTCTTTTACCAAAATTAAATGATGGCATCTTTAAATACAAGCCTTCTTTTTTCAAATGGCGTTTTGTTTGCTCAAATATCATTTTTTTCGCAGAGATATCGCATTTTGAAATTTTCATGTTTCGAAATTTTCCTACACCTGAAAATCGATTGAGATAACATAGACATGATATAGTCGATTACTAATTTTCTTGGGCTTGAGGGCCTGATATATATGGATTAATAGTATGTAAATTTGGAGTTTGTGGGTAAGCCTGCTTGCGGTTAAGTGGGTTAGCCTGCTCGCGGTATGATAGGGGTGGTTTCTAGGGGTTAGGGCTGTGTGTGACACACTTATGGTGTGAGACAAAATTTTAAGAAAAATAAGACTCAATTCAAGAAAATTAGTAATCGACTATATCATTGTTGTGTTATCTTAATCGATTTTCAGGTGTAGGAAAATTTCGAAACATGAAAATTTCAAAATGCGATATCTCTGCGAAAAAAAATGATATTTGAGCAAACAAAACGCCATTTGAAAACAGAAGGCTTGTATTTAAAGATGCCATCATTTAATTTTGGTAAAAGAAAACATCTGCAAGGCTACATAACCTCAAATATGGGCAAAAATGGTGTTTTTTGCACTTTTAGGTTAGGATATCTCGAAAACCAGAGCTGATAGAGCAATTCTGAGGCCAGATTTGGATTCAGCGCATCATAAACCTTCGGAAATATATAGTCTGGTTTCTGGGTCTGAATGTTGGTTAAATTTTGTCGGCCTGTGTAATCATGTACGCGCTTCGCTAATGTGTTGGTTGCTCCGCTTAGCAGCTCAAAATCATACGACTAAATAAAGATAGCGGAAAAAACTTATAGACAAAAATGTTCACAAAAGAATGCTCTATAAAAAAGCTCTAAAGTATATTTTCCATAAAATCTATAAAAAAGAAGTTATTACGCTTTAAAACAATTGATCCCTTAATTTTTCGCGTAAATTTGTTTATAACTTTTTTATTATTAATTTTACAAAAAAAAGTTTTGAATGAAAGTTGTAGATAATATTATTATCTACAAAAAAGTATTTTACAAAATTTTCGTAACTTTCGAAATTCACGAGATAATCGCAAAAACTAGTTGCACCCTTATTTCCAAGATGGCGGCCGCGGGACACAACCCCCGACCCCGAAAACTCAAATTTAAGTTCACAGTGATGGGCTTTACATAATAAAACCATAAACTCGCATCCTCCTAAAATTATGAAGTTAAATCCTCTTTTGACTGGACTATATTCTACCCTTAAAAGGTAATTTCCATGGAAAGCAGCGCCAGACGCCCATTGAAATTTACCGCAACTTTTAATTATATAGAAGTCAATAAATCTTATGAATAAATACTCATGCAAGTAGGAAAATTTATATGCGACCTATAAGTGTATGTGTGTGTGTATGTGTATCTCTATAGAAGCAAAATATTATATTTTCCACTCAACAGTTACACACATAAAAGTCAAAGGAGCAGCGAAACGTGATTGACAAAGGCCAGCAATAATTCTACTTTTTTTTATTATTTGCGCTCCTCATTCCACGTTATTTATGTATGTGGAGAGAACTTGTTTTGTTGTTTTGTCGTTGTTTTTGTATTTTGTGTATGTTTTACTAAAGGACTTGACAACATGTTGCACTAAATTTTCTTAGTGGCCTAAAGTGAAGACACCTAGAAAGTGTTGGATGAATGGTATACATACAGACATACATTCTTACATATGCACACACACACACACACACCCTTTTGTGCAAACTTACATTCGTATATTCGTATAATAAAGCGGCCATAAACAACACCGTCAGCGTTTAATTAAGGAAACGACTACTTGACATGTGGCGAGCAGCCACAAAATATTGTATGCCAAAAGCACAACAACAACAACAAAAATGCAACAACTTCAGCACCAAAGGAAAGGTACAAAGCACATTATAACCCAGCAGCACAGTTGGCTACTTGGTTGATTAGTGCTACAGAGCTCATTATGGTGCAGAGTAGTAAGCATTGGTGCCAAAGGCTTCATATAAAAGGTTTTAGCTTTATAGCTTGACTGAATTAACGTGGACTCTACTGAAAGACTGTTTAAGGCTTCTACTGGGTGATTGAGTACCACTGGATAGAACAGGCTTCGAAGGCCACGACAATTTTTTTTTTTGTTAGCAGGTGCCGTCACTCGACAATTCAAAATTCAAAGTGCTTACCATTTTGGCTGGATTATTCTAACCATTTTAAGTTAGTCAAAGCAATGAGACCTTCTTGGCTGGCACACCCATTTAGGCCTTGGTGTTTTCGATTTCTAAACCCAGAAATTCGATTTTTTCTTAATTCCTTGTGTGCCGTGGAGTGTCCAAATTTCCCCGTGAGTTATGATGGGGTGCCAGAAATTGTATTTGTTATGGTAAAACATCGTCAACACTTCATTTAAAAAGGTCCACCGATTTTTATTTTATTTTACAAATATTCTACAGGGATTTCCTGTGAAATGGTAGAAGTATTTTAGACATTGCCGCCAATTTTTCAGAAAATTGGTTTATTTGTAGGCTGAGTATAAAAGAAATAAAAATGTTGGATACAATTTTTATAGTTTTGAGATTTATTCAATGTTGTAAATTTTGATAAAAAATAACTTAAAGTGCAGTATTTTCGTTTCTTTTTAACATCTTACCAAGTTTTTTTCTAATTTTTTAAGAAAAAAATTCGTATTTAGGGAAAAAAAATGTATTTCTACTGAAAAAAAAATTTTTTTTGGAATGTTATTTACATGCATACATTTTTTTTTTTTTTTTGAAATTTTAAGTTTACTTTTTTAACCCATAAAAGGTCGGATGCTATGCCAGCCACAAATTGTTGGTTCTTTTAATCCAAAATATTTTGATGGCTGATTTTCGTCGATTATGCGCCAACTTCCTTTTAGGCTGGGTAAACTTGCCCCACTACACACACACACATACACGGGCTATACTTTGGTGAAGGCAAACGCTAATATTGTAGTTGTTGTTGCTGCTACTTGGTGTCTACACAAAAGCCTGCAGTCACATTGCATTTATTGGAGATACAAACTAAAAGATACAACACTTTGCTGTCACATCGATGCAGCAGAGCAAACGCGCAGCGTAGAGGACGCGAGGTTGCTTGTAGAAGACTCAAACGCAGTTGGATACACTAGGCAGTAAGGAGCGATCGTGGAGTTTAGCCAGCAATAGTCACTAACAAAAAGCCAAGAAAGCGGAAAAGTTCGCAATAGCTGTATACGTGTGCATGTATGGGTGCATGTGTGTATTAGGTGATTGGTTGATTGAGGTGAAAATGTGCGCTGATGAAAATGTGCGAGTGTGAGGTGCTTTTTGTTGTTTGAACACACATTCAACTCACTTAACTGTACGAGTACGACAGGCCGCTGGTAAGCCTGTTGTTCGCTTTGTTGGTTACCGAGTTGGTGGTCAGTATTTGCTGTATTTGCTGATGACGCAGTTACTTATTCGTAAGCAGGTATATTCTTGTTAAACTTACATCCTTTGTGTTTGCTTGCTGCTGCTTGAGGTGCTTCGAAAACGAGGTTGAGTACGTGACAAAGGTACTTAGAGGGAAGTGCTTTTAATGGAGATGGGTGCTCGTTTACTTACTTACATCTGAAAGAAAATGTTTTATAACAAAGAAGGGAGTGACTGTAGGGTTTCATGGAAATAAAGCAGATGTTTCGTGTGCGCCTTTCTAGAAACTTCCATTTTCGATAACAACTCCTTTCTCAAACAGCCAGATTATGGCAGCAGTTCCTAAAGTTTTTTTTTGAAAAGTAGTCGGGCCCTCGCGAGCAATTCCTCCTAGAAAAGTTTTCACCCTCTGCAGTTGTAGATTCTCAGCACAGAACAAAAAACGTTGTCTTAAATCAAAAACAAAAAATTTAAAAAACTAACTCAAACATCAGACTTTTGAGATGAAGAGTACCGAGTAAAATACAGGAAGAAAGAAGAAAACGTTTATTATCTGCATATGCAACTATCTTATCATTGCTTATCTTATCAAGAGCAAATAGCCGCAAGGGGATTCTCTTGAGAACTTTTGGTCCACTCTTGGAAATATGGGCTTCGCGTCAACTCAGCGAGCGCTGGGTTAGTGCGCAGACGTGCAACGTCGCGAGATCTTTCTGGCCACGGGTAGATCGGGAGTGCTCGAGGGAACTTCTAAGGCTAACAAAGCCGCAGCTCTCAAATTTGGTAGGTGATCTTACCGGACATTGTCCGTTAGGTGTCCATGCGGTGAGACTAGGGACTGCATCAATTCCTTTCTGCAAAAACTGTCTGGAGGATAAAGTGGAATCATCTCAGCCTTACTCTCGTCGGGCAAAGATTTAGACATCTGGGCTCTCACTTTTTTATGTCACCTGCGTATATAGCAGGTTTAAATATCGTATACCTGGTGAATTTTCTCAATAGTTTACAGCGGTTATTTCAAATATAATTAGCCACTGTTGGTAGTCACCTCTAATCCAAAACCCGTTTTCCTTTTTCCACCTGCTTAGTTCTTTTCGCTCTGTATGGATTCACAACGGCCGAACTTCGATTCTCTGTCCAAGTAGATTCCTCTGGCGGGCAGCCATTTATCCCATCCAAACCTATGTTATTTATAAAGCTACAAAGTTTCGAGCTTTAGTTTCACTTGTCAGATTCACTTATCTCAGACTTTAACTTTAGTTTGAAGCCCAAGCCGAAACTCAAACAGCAAATGCGCAGACGAAACCAGCGCCCACCTTAATTTTTCTCTCTCACAAATTTACTTAATTGACTCCTAATTCAATAATGGGCTTAATTTTGATTTATAGCTTTCACTTCCACCTTTATATTGTTTCTGTGATTTTCTTCTAAGTCGGAATTTAATTAGTCCATCACTTAATTCAAACACTTCAAATGCTCCAACTGCAACTGAATATTTGCTATTCATAGCCGCAACGCACTCATGCCACATTGATGTGCGTAGACAAGGCGGTTGGAGAGATTTGATTTGTGCTCCCACCGCTGCCAGAAATTTGTGAACTTACCTGTAAATATGCCACGTAGTCGTGCAAATTGTGCAGCAAAGAAATTGGAAGCAACTTCCCAGTTAGCGTTTTATTGAAGAATTTATTTGCAACAGCTGCGTGGCATGTGGAAAGTGTGTCCGCAGAGATATTTGAATATGCTGCACAACTTGCGCTACACGTTGCAAAGTTTTGCCGAAAATAGCAGAGAGAGAGAGTGAGTACAGAGGAATGCGACTTGCATACAGAAACTTCGATTGCCAATCACTACCTTCGTTCTGCCTGCCGAAGGAAGTAAATTTGTTCGAGCAACTTTCAAAGATAGAGTTGCTAACTTATTTCGAGAGTCAATGCTGTATTGTCCAAATAGTGAAATATACATACGTTTGCCAAAGTGTAGAACATGAGACAGGGCCGCTCGTATACGGTCGATAACGCTCACTATCTAAGCCGTCATAGGTAATTCTTCGATTCTGAAAATGTGACCGCTAATAGAGAGCTCCTCCTCCTATTTATGTCTTACAACATCAAGACGATCCACAAATGGAGGGACCTACTGTTTTAAGCCGACTACGATGGCAGATATTTTTTATGAGGAGCTTTTTCATGGCAGAAATACATTCCGATGTTTGCCATTGCCTGCCGAGTGGTGACTGCTGTTAAAAAAAAAACTGTTTTATCATTTGGTGTTTCATGCCCGGGCGCTGTTTTAAGCTGGACACTTCCGAATGGTAGTCACTCAACAATCTATTCGGCCGCCAGTCGGATGCGATTTGTAACCATTCATTTTCATTTGTTTTATACAATTCGGATTTGTTTTGCTTTATTTTATTTTAATTTATTTTTACTTCGGCTTATTCAACTTTTGTTCTCTTTTATTTAAACTTATTTTATTTTGATTAAAATGATTTAGAGTTAATTAATTTTATTATTTTTTAATTTAAAAAAAAATTGTATTTGATTTTTCCTTATAACTTGATTTAATTTTTCTATTTTAATTTAATTTGGAATTTTAATATGTTTTATTTTCCTTCAATTTATTTTATTTAAAGATATTTTTTTATTTGATTTTGCCATGGTTGGTTGGTTGGTTGGTTTAAGGGTGACCCCACATCGGAGTGCCACATAGACCGCAAGTTGGATCCGTTGTGTTGCCCTAGAGCTCATTATGTTATATGATTTCCCCACCTAACCGAGATTTTTATTGTAGATTTTGGTCAAAGATATTAATTCGTTTCGAGAATTTGATGCGAGATTCGATTTTCAGGTTCAAGAGCACTGAACGATTGTCAATTGTTGGAGAGTCTAGAGGAGCGAGTCGACTTCTGGCTAGACCGGGACAACTGCACAACAAATGTCTGCTCGATACTTCCTCATCTTCGTCCTCGCAGTATCTGCACAGGTCGTTTTGAGGAACCCCGAGTCGACGTGCGTGAGTGCCCAAAGGCAGTGGCCGGTGATAAGAGATATTATATGCCTTAGTTCGTGTTTCGAAAGACTTATAAGGGTTTTTGTCTGTTTCAGATTGTAGTATGGCCAGATTTGTCTGGTCGTAACGCAAGTAGTTTCCACTCGCCACCTCCGATCAGCAATGCTGTGAAATTCTCGATCAATGAGCATTTTACACGTTGAGAGCGGAATGTGGATTGTGGGTAAGTTACTAACATTTGATTGCGCAGCTCCAGCTCTTGCGAGCTCATCAGCTTTGCAGTTACCTACGAATCCACTGTGACCCGGTATCCAGATAACTTGCACAGAATTCTGAACAATTATCTCGTTAAGAGATAAGAGACAGGATCGAACCACATCTGAGTGGGTATAAGAGGAGCTGAGTGCTCGAACGGCCGCTTGACTGTCAGTGAAAAAGCGGATATCCTCAAGTGATATTCTCTTTTCTAAGATAGTTTACGCAGCACACCAGATACTTCCGCTTGGAATACACTACAGTAGTCGGGTAATCTAAATGATAGATTGATGTAAGGGGAATTGGAAAATATTCCAAATCCCACTTTGCCGTCTTGTTTTGAACCATCTGTATATATAATCAGAGGGCCATCGATTTCGGTTAGATTTGTCTTCCATTCTTCCCTAGTTGGGAGTGAACAGGAGAAAATCAAGGGTGGTGATGGAAGACTTACATGATAGTCTATGTCGGAAGAGATAACAGTGTTCCTGTTCAGTATGGCCGAATGGCCAAGATACATATTCCATTTCGATTCCATTCCACGCATCAATGGCGCTGCAATCGCTTTGCCAGCCAGATCGATAGGGAACAAGTGAAGCAACGTATTTAGAGCCTCGGTAGGTGTGGTACTTAAGCATCCTGTTATCAGGAGGCAGGCTGTTCTTTGGACTCGATCAATTTTGGCTACTCTACACCGTTTTACGAGTGCTGTCCACCATACAACCACACCGTACAAGAGTATTGGTTTGATGATCGAGGTATATATCCAATAAATGATCCGAGGTTAAAAACCCAAGGTAATGATTCCCCTTTTAAAGTTATTGTTTGCAGTGGAGGAGATTGTTGTTTCCTATTGAAGAGAACAAGATCTGTCTTTGCTGGATTCGCATTTAGTCCGCATTCGGTGCACCATTTTGACAGAATATTGATTGAGCGTTGCATGAGCTCAGTGAGGGTATTCAGGTGTTTGCCTGACACGCAGAGAGCAATCTCATCTGCATAGGCTACGACCTTGCAGCCTGCTTTTTCGAGATTTCGAAGCAAACTGTTTACAGCAAGATTCCAGAGAAGGGGTGAAAGTACTCCGCCTTGAGGAGTGCTTTTGACGGCGTACATTCTCATGCGGCTTAACCCAAGCTCTGAAGTGATTATTCTATTTTGGAGCATTTGCTCGATCATCTTTCGGATGGAGTGATTAATACCCAATTTGGCAATTTCAGACAAAATAGCGTTGGGTTCAATATTATTAAAAGCACCTTCTATGTCCATAAATGCGACAAGAGAGTACTCCTTATTGTGAAGGGAAGTTTCCACTGTTTGCACCAGTGAATGAAGTGCCGTTTCAGTCGATTTCCCTTTAGTGTAAGCATGTTGTGCCTCAGAGATCAACTTAGTATCAAGTTGGGTTTTGATTTGCTCTAAGACTTTTTCAAAAGCCTTTAAGCAAAAAGAGGTTAGGCTAATGGGCCTGAAGTCGTTTGGTTTGCAGTGTGAAGGCTTCCCCGTTTTCGGAATGAATACTACCTTCGATTTCTTCCAAATTGTCGGAAGGTAAGAGAGATTTAAACACTTGTTAAAGATCCTTGTTAACCAAGGCAGTAGAATTTCCAGTTCTTCTTGAAGTTCTGCTGGAATGATGTTGTCAGGACCTGGTGATTTAAATTTTTTAAAACTTAGTATTGCTGTAGAGATGCTATTAGAGCTGATTAGATCTGATCTATTCCCATAATTACCCCGAAAAGTGCTGGGAAGTGCAGGTAAGTTGGCAGCCTGGAAAGTGAGATTCTAGAAGTATTCTAAGAGTATGGTCAGTTGAAGTAGTCCAAGTTCCATCTTGAGTCATGATAAAACTGGGAGAGACTGGGTTTGATGCAATAATCTTGCGTAGTCTGCTTACTTCTGAAGTGTTCTCTAATTCTTGAGTGTATGATCGCCAGGATGTGCGTTTTGCACTTCTGACAGCTTTCTTAAAGTCTTTGAGACATTGTCGATATTCTTCCCATTCGCCTGTTATTTTAGATTGGTTAAAGAGTTTCCGAGTTCGATTGCGAAGTTCTGAGATTTCTGGAGTACACCAAAAAGGTTTATGCTTACCTCCTGTTTTTGTCAGGGGACAAGATTGTCGTTCTGCGCTTTGACACGTCTTCTTTACCATGTTGACAGCGTTTTCGGTATCGCTTTTATTTGCCATTTCAAACTGCCTGATATCAGGAAGTCCATTGGCAAGATGTTATTTATATTTGATCCAATGCATACGTTTTTTGTTAAGGTACTTCATGGGTTTTGCCGTTTCGGCTTTTAAAGTGAATGTTATATATTGGTGGTCGGAAAAAGAGTGCTGTTTATCAACGCTCCAGTCCTGCACCAGTTGTGTACATAATTCGCTAGCAAGAGTTATATCGAGTAACTCTCTTCTAGACGAGTTAAGAAACGTAGGGACATTACCTCTATTACATATATCAAGCTTATTCGCTAGAATGTAGTCAAAGAGTTGCTCACCTCGTGTGTTGTTGTTTGTACTACCCCAAAGAATATGATGTGCATTAGCGTCTGCTCCAATAATGATGCGTTTCTGGTTCAGATGCGCCGTATTGACGAGCCTTCTCAATGCTTTAGGAGGAGACGCCTCCGCTGCGTCGTAAGGCATGTAAGCCGACACAATCCAAATCGGGCCGTGGACAGCTTCAACCTCTATGGTAGTGGTGTCAGCATTGCTAAAGGGAAGAAGAAAAGCATTAATATGTTTTTGAATGCGAATACAAGAGCGGGATCTGACGTTAGCCTCACCTTGAAACAAGGTGTAGTGCCTATCTTTCAGGCCGCATATCTTGTCGTTTCATATCCAAGGTTCTCGGATGAGAATGATGTATTCTCTGAGGTCAGAGAGACGAAGAATGAGGGCTGCTGAGGCAGCCTTAGAGTGGTGCCGATTAATCATCACGTCATCACCGCTATCTAAAAGTCTATCCCCGTCCTAGAGTTGAATGTTGAATAAGTTTCCCACTAGTTCGCTGTTTGATTCCGAGTCGGACTCAATCATCGAAGCTTGTGAGAGAGGCTTATCGACATCCGGGGGGCTGCCGTACTCTCTTCGCTGGGTGCGAGGAGATTTTTCGGCTGATAGGTCCAGATGGTAGTGGTGATGAACCCGAATGCCACAATCCCCTTGGGGTTGTCCAGTGCTTCAACGCTTTCCTGGTCCAGAAGCAGCGTGACATGTCTGGAGTTTCCTGAAGGCTCTTCCACCTTAACTACCCTCCAGTTTTCGGTGGGTAGGCTCGGGTTTCCGATTTTCAGTAGCTCCAGAATGGTTTCCGAATCGGTTGGACCTACAGGTATTCTTGCTCTGCCGCGTGGCTTGTTGGGAATTTCGCTCTTTTGGATGAGCTGAAGATTCGCCCCGGGCCATACCTCGCCGAGTCGGTCGAGGGTTTTGCCGTACAGGCTAACAGAGCGTTGATCTGAGCACGCGATCAACTTGACCCTTGCTTGGAACCATCCCGCGTCAGAGCAGAAAGGAGGGGTCCTGGGTTTTGCTTCAGAACGTCCAGGTATCCCAACTGAAGTTTTCTCTCCACAATCTTCCAGTTTGATGGAGAGATAAAACCGTCAGGGTGGCTCTTATCCACCACCGCCATGACCAGACTATCTCTGGCAACTTCGCAGAACTTGCGTAATTTGACCTCAGAGGAAGCTTTATGCTTCTTGGGGTCGTTGGAGCTAGGAGGATCCTCTGAAGACCGCTGCCGCTTAGCTGCACTCGGTTTCTCTTTGGACGCCTCATACTTCCGAAGGAATTCCCGGGCCCAATCGAGAGTTGACTTTTGTTGGTCGGACAGCTCCTCCTCAGGGGTTTTGCCGAGCTTTTCCATAAGGAAAGTGGCGCGCCTTCGATCTCTGTATCGACGGAGATGAGGAGGGATGGGTTTTCTGGAGACTTCTGTCCGACTTGTTTTCCCAGTTTCTGGCAAAACAGATTTGGTGATCAATTGGTTCTCCGCAGCCGAGTCGGTTTTGGAGGAAGTAGAAGCCACAAGGGAATGCGGTGGTGTCTCCTTGACGGTATTGCTCTTAGTGAGCACTTTAGCCACCAAAGGGGTGGTTTTTGACCCCGCCATGAGTTTGGTGGAGCCAAAAGGTCTTCCGCGTCGGGAAGGAATTTGTTGTTTTTGTTGTGTTGTTTGTTTTTTGTTTGTTGTTTTATTCATTATTTTGCGGTGCGGTCACTCAGCTGACGTGTCAGCAGTCGTAACCTGGGATTTAAGTAGGGAAATAATGGGGTCCGCCACGCCAGAGCCCTACACCGTCGTAAGTCGAATTGAAACTGGGGTGCGACAGGTGCCCCAGAGTACGCATACTAGCGACTTAGCTCACCCTAAGCCATGCATCCCTCGGCGTGTGCTGTTCCACCTTGGTTTGGTAGCCTTTGTTTATTCCATTCGTATTAGCAGAGACATTACCTACTAATAGGAGTGGCTTCTCGCCGCCCACCGAAATGGATATGGGTCACTGCTAGCAATTATGGCAGTTACGGCACGCGTGCAGTAACACTGCACAGCATGTTGTTCCCCCTGTCATAGTTGTTGGTTGACGAGAACTAGGCTGGTTCGCGAGTAGGCTTTTTCCAAGGCTATGGCCTACTTAACCACAGAAGATAACTGTGGCGTACCCTATCCACCACCTGGGACGCGCCAAAGGGATTTTTGATTTAATTTATTTTAGTTAATTTTTTTATTGGTTTTGTTTTATTTCAGTCCAATGTAAATTATTTTTTTCTATTGAATTTGAAATTAAATCTATTTATTTTATTTTTTAAATTTTAACTTGTTTATTCTTCATTTCATTTTAATTTGCCTTCTGCCGTATTGCTTTTTGGTTAGAGTTCTCCTGATATTAATATAAATATATATTTGTTTGTTTTGATTTATTTTAACTTATTTTTTTTTTGTTATTTGATTTTGATTATTTAGTTTTTTTGTTGCTATTTTAATTTATTTAATTGTTTTAGTTTAGTTTTATTTATTTTAACTTCTTTCTTTATTATATCACTTCAGCTTATTTTACTTTATTTTAGATTTATTATAGGTTTTTTTTTTATTTTAGTTAATTGGATTTAAAAATCTTGTTTTAGGTCATTTATTTTATTTGAGGTTACCTTATTTTATTTTATTTATTACATTTCTTATTTATTTATTTTTTTGGTTAATTTTATTAATAAAGGAATGTGGGTATGAATATCGCACCTTCTCACCTTTCTAGAGCTGCTAATTAAAATAAAACCCTTTTTTATTATTTTAAAGATATTTTTATTTATTTGTAATCTATGTAATCGCGTGTAAGTATGTCATTACAAAACATAACCTTGAAAATATACTTGTAGAATTTATATAATATTTAGTTACGTCTTGAAAGTAGAATTTTGTATTGCTAGTTTTTCTAAATAAAGGTGTACAAAGTTTTAAACTACTTTTAGTCATACAATTTTTCAGATTACACATACATATATATGTAGATAATAAAATATCAAATTAAAAAACATCAGTACGTGTTTGACTGATATTTTGTTCAGTGTATTTCAAGTGTTTCAATAGTAATATTTTATGCAGACATTTTGTTGAATAGTTGCGTCATCTCAGTCTTGCCTCTACTAGCATTTCCTTTTGAAGGTTTCTAAATACAGTTATTATCGTTTAGGTTGATTTGATCAACTATTTTTCATTCCCTTTAATAAGACTACCAAAAGATTTAATAAAATACAAATGTTGTCACAAATACACCCAAGAAAGTCCTTCCGCATAGCAGCGAATACTCCAGTGTAGTTTCAGTTAGTCAATATTTACTTCTTATATCTCTAAAGATGATATTTTTTGTTAAAAGGCTGTTATATATGCCATAGTGTGGTTTTATCAGTCGATTTCTTTGAGTAGAATTTTTTTAACAGATTCCTACCGATTTTTATGTAACTTCTTCCACTCATAAATTAAATCCATTCTCAAGTCAATACTCTAAGTTTGATATTCTCGGTCCCTCGAAATATGACAGAACGACGTTTTTCACAACTTTCTAGGTTACTCAAATTCGTTTTATATTCTCTGGTTGGTTCTGGCTTAATTGATTATCCTTCAAGCGACCGAGCAAAAACTTGTTTATACTCTTTATGCGTCCAAATCAATCCGCCTTATTATTTTCTTTCTATTTAATCAAAACTTTTCTTCACATCTATACTCTACCACCTCGCTGTCACTTCAATTAGCTGCCGGTTCAGTGCCATGTACATGCAGTATCATCTCAAACGGATCCCATTCCAAGTCCGTTTCGGTCTTCACACGTCCCCCGGCACCCATTCTTCTTCCCATACCCGCGGCACCAACGCTGCCTACTACTCCGCCCGCTTGATGCAGTGGTGCCATGCCCACTACACCGCCGTCCTCATAAACGCCCGACGTAGTGCCCAACATGCTCATCGGTGGCGGCATACCCAGGCGCATATAACGCATGTGCTGTGCCGCCGCCGATTGTAATTGCTGATGTTCGCTTACGATCTCTTGTATTTGCTCACGCGTTTGTTCGCGCTCGTCCACCTTCTTGATAAGTATGTCACGCATGAATTCCATGCGTTCGAAGTGCTCCCAAGTGGAGTGAAAGGATTGTTGAGTGAAGTGGGCGCGTCGTTCCTTCTGTAATTCGTCCACGTAGCGCTGTTTGATGATGGACCAGCGCGTTTGCACGAGGCCTGTAGGTTACAACGAGAAAGGAGGAGAGAGTGAGACAGAGAGGAGAGAGATGGAAGAAAACAATATTAGTACATTTCCATTTAATCTCTTTAGCTACATCCTACAATCCAGTCTTAATCTTCTTGCACTACTTACTTGCTGTGAGTCCCAATTGCGCCGCAACTTCTTTCCAAACTGCCGAAGTACGATTCTGCGTCTTACGCTGGCCTGGTATAGTCTCCTGCTGTCGTCCAGCCCACAAAGGCGGATGCTCTTTGATTACGTCGATGATGCGTCCACGCATGCTGTTGTTCATCGAACCAGGGCGCCCCGGTTTACGCATCGGCGTTGTTGTGGCCTCCACGGTTATGGCCGCCGGTGGGACGAGCCCAGTGAAGCCAATAAAAGGGCTCGTCTCAACGCTTACCTCCGTTTGGGGTGTTAGTGGTGTCGACGTAAGCAATGGTTGTGGTAAACCACTTGGACTCAGTTGGTCATGCAATTGAGGTTGTGTTTGATTATGTGCCGCTAATAAGGGACTCTGCACTAGCTGTTGTTGCAATTGATGTTCTTGCTGTTGTTGTGTTTGAGGCTGTGTTTGTGATTGTGGCGGCAACCATGTGAAACTACCACTTGGACGACCGCGTCCCTGCGTTTGCGGTGCTGTTGGTGTTGGCGGTGGTGTGGGCAATGAAACTGATGTTGGTGACTGCAAATGCTGTTGAGTGCCATCGTTGCCACCGGCTGCACCCACTATCTTCGCCACAGTGATGTTGTACATGAAAGACATGGGTTCGAAATGCTCCCACTTCGTGGTGAAACGTTCCTTATGGAGGATCTGGCGATGCACGAGATTGTGGTAGTGGTACTTCATTTGACTCCATATCGACTGCAGTTTGACTATGGGTGAGGGGAAGAAAGATTTATGTTACAGAAGCTTTAGAAAGAATACCCAAAGGCTTCTTTTAAATCTTTAATAACCCAACCAGAACAAAAATATATAAATTGATTTTCAAGCGGAATAGAGATTACATTGAGGCAAATCTGGTTCGTAGATGGGGTTGACAGTCACAAGCTGGTTTTTGAGCGAAAGAGTGTACAGAAGAAATTGATAAAACGAGTGTTTACGTCACAAAAGATAGCCTCGGGATATTAGGTATCAGTGTTCAGCAGATGGTGATATAATTCCACGCCATGATCCGCCGTATAGCTCACCTACTGTAGGAGCGACTCGAAGTTGCGTTACGTCCCACTACATGAATTCTCTTTGAGCAATCTCTAGCTAAATACGCAACAGTTCAAGAAAACAAACTAATATTCGACTTTGTAAGTCGAGAAAGCTACCGCGTATGCCCACCTTCCGCTCGTAGCTAGGGGAATTTTAAAGAAAAATGCTAATATTCCGTACATCCTAAACTAGTACTAAAAACCTTCCAGAAGAAACTAATTTATCTGATCTACATAAGGCATAGAGAAATGGTGGCACTCAAAAGCGAGATTTGGAAAGAAAGTGTAAGTTATTTTAATAGATTTCTTACTGAGTGGTAGTTACAACTCCTCTACATTTCAGCAACTAAATCTGTACCCTACTTTCCCAGCCTGAAAGTTTTTTCGGATCGCATTGTAAACAAATGATAAATGTAAAGAAGTATTGGTTTTCTCTTTCTTACCTGTTGGCACGTGGCCGCCAAACTGTTCAGCTATCTCGTTCCACATGGGCGCTGTGACGCTGCGACACATGTGCAGTTTGTTGTTTGAATCCCATATCTCCGGATACTTTTTGATAGCTTTCAGCAACTGGGCGCGATTTACAAATGGATCTTCTTTTGGCATTGTGGCGGTAGGCTGACTTTAACGGCAATTCTGGCTGAGTTAAAAGCAAAGATGAAGACAACAGTAAAGAGGGCGTTGAATGAACGAGCGCGCACGCGTATTGTTTTGCTAGTGTGTATGTTTATCGATAAAGAGGTATGAAGTCAATGCAATAACCGATAATCACAAAAAAAAAAAAAAAAAACATGGGGAAGACCGACAAACACAAGCAAAAAAAAACAAACAAATAAATATGGCAACACTTGAAGCGGAAGTACAAGAAAAATCACTGAACCCGGAACTAATTTTGCAATAATTTGTTTATTATCGAAATCCTTGTTAATTATACGCGCCGTATGACCGACGCCGTAACGCGTCCTTTGACATCAATTATCGGCGAATAACTGAATGCAGAGAGCGCGCGAGAATATAGTACGAATATGAATGCGAAAAGGCACACTGCGATTGGGGAAAATAGAGAACACCGACAACAGACATCGTACAAAAGCGTCTCAAATGCAATAACAACAACAATAGCCAAAGCATTTTGAGCAGAAGCAAAAACACAGCAAAGCATGTGAGTAAAAATTGAAAAATGAAATAAGAAGACAAAAAAACATGCAAAAAAAGAAAAAAATAGCAAACCAAACCATAGCAAAGTGAAGCAATTCACAATCCAAACGACGACATCAGCAGCAGTGCTGGCAAGGGGAGCATAAGAGTGGGATGTTGGGGAGGGGAAGAAAAGAGGCAGCCAAAGCAAAGCGCCAAACAACGCGTAGCAATACCAGAAACAAAAGGCAGTTAAATGCATAGTTGGGGAAGAGACAGTGGCAACAGAGGCACAGAGTAAATTCCAATAGCAGCAACGACGGCGAACGCGGTTAGGTACTGTAGGCCAAAAAGCAATCAATCACCGTCACATTGATTAGATGAAGTGATAGGCAAGCGTGTGATGCCGAATGGACGGAATGAAATGGAAAGAAATTCAATGGAACAGCTTCTGATGCGATAGAAACGAAATGGAATAATTGGGAAAGAAGGCAGAGGAAGTAAAATGCAATAAACAGGAATGGAATAAAATAAAATGGAATGAAATGGAACGAAAAGAAATGGAATCAAATAAAAATGAAGTGAAGTGAAGTGAAAGGAAACTAACAGGAATAAATGGAAGTGGAATTAAACTAAATTAAATGGAATGAAAGAAAATGGAAAAAAGCATATGTAGTGAAGTAAAATAAAGTGAAATAAAACGGAATAATGTAGACTGAACTGAAAGAATCGGTTTGGAATGAAAGAAATTTGAAGAAATTATGGAAAGCTAATGAAATTCAGTCAGTTTGAAAAAAATTGAAATAAAATCAAACGAAGCAGGATAAAATTAAATGAAACGAATTATATTGAAATGGAATAAAATTATTAAAATCAGTTTAATAATACGAAATAAAACATAAAGAAATGTAATGGGAAGAAATGAATCAAAATTAATTTGACACGAAGTGAGAGACATAAAATTAAATGAGAATAGAAAATTTATAACAAAAGCCGGCTTTGGAATTTCAACACATAAACTCAGCAGAATATTTTAGAATGATTTTTTTATTTGTGGCACGAAGTTTCCTAGAGGAAGTTTGTTTGTAAGCGGTACGTGTCAGAAACTGTACCTTCGGTAAGTTCTCTGGTGAAATCAAATATGAAAAAAAAAAAAAAAAAAAAAATATTCTACAAATGAAGGGACCTTCAGTTTTAGGCCAACTCCGAATGGGAAATTATCTTTTTATTAGGAGCTTTTTCAGGGCATAAATACACTCGGAGGCTTGCCATTGCCAGCGGAAGGGCGACCGCTATTACAAAAAACGTTTCGTATCATTTGGTATTTCATGCATGGAGATTCGAGCCAACGCACTCCCGTACTAACCCATTCGACTAAGGCTGCCGCTCTATGTGGTTGATATAATATCAGTTACGGAGGAATAAAAAGAAATGGAATTATTGAATTAAGCAAAATGAAGATAAGTAAAATGTATTCCTTGCTTGAATGAGTAATATTACGAAAATTCACCTGGTTCACCTGTAATCATTTTATAACATCGCATCACTACCCAAGGATCTAAGTTTTATCAGCAGTTAGAAACTATAATTTTAGTTTGTCTATGAAATCCACTGTGCGCTGCGTACTAACACACCAACACCGGCAGCCGACTACGAGTAACGACCACGAATATAACGAACGAAGCGCACATTGAGATAGAGAAGATATAGCGATACTAAGGGAGACATACGACCAAACCAGAGACCAGAGTCGGCCCAGAGTATAAGCGCATATGCAAAAACAACGTAATACTAAATCTACAAATGAAGAGAACAATCGGACAGGCAACAAACTGGCAAAACTAACAAAATAGCACAACGCAACCACAGCAACAGCAACAGCAACAGCAGCAATAACCAAACCTACAACGAGCAGATACAGCAGCTCCAGATCCCAACAAAGATGCAACAGTGAATGCACGGTTGGTGGGCGGGTGAGGGCGACGAGACTCTAGCTTGGACGAATGCATTATAACCAAAAGAAATAATCGAAATGCAATGAAATGAAGAAAGAATAAATTCACTGATAGAGTAAAAACGCATACACCGATAGGAAATAGCGCTGCGCCGCGAAAATAGCCAAAGAAGCGACAACAAATGGTTGGTGCACGACCGATGCGGCAGCCGGCTAAGTAGTCATCCAAGTACATGGCCAGCCGGCTTAACCATCAAGCCACACAACTGACTGGCCAAGTGAACAAGCGACGAACTGATACAACTGACAGAGCAACAACAGCAAAGACGGCACTAAATACGTACAAACCAACAAATAAGATTACAGAACCAAGAAAATAAATAACAGCCAACATAAACATTAAACTAAAAATAGAACAAGAAACTTTGCGAAAACATAAAATGATGGCAAAAAACAAAAGGAAAACAAAAAAGAATTTCGCGACCGGTAATTTGCGCTGAAACGAGCTGAGAAGAGCGGGCGAAAGCAAATTACGTGAGAGCAGAGAATATGCAAGCGAAAAATGGAACAAAATAAAAAGAAATAATTAATACTTACAGGGAAGCTGAAGCAAAATTGAAAAATAAAAATAAAATAAATAAAAAAGGCAAAACGCATAGTGGTAAAGATAATATAACAGAGAGAAAGGCAAAGCGTTGGATTGGAGCAAAAGGTATAGGGAAATGAGAGAAGCGAAAGATTGGAAGGCAGCGGCGACCGGCACCGTTGAAAAATGAGCACTGAATGCTGTTTGCTGGACACAACAACCGGTATTGGGATAGTGTGGAGAGGGAGGCAAAGTGAGGGCGCCAAATCCTCAACAGATATGCATAGAAGTGCACTAAATGGAAGCAACTAATGCGTAGCGAAGACCCAGTGAGCAATAGACCAACGGCAGATGAAGCAACGAACGCAGGGGATACTTAATAATAACTGAGTTTACTGAGATAGTACAGATGGTGGCATGCACCTAATTAGCAACGCGATATTTTGAATACCTCTCTTTTGGTTTTTTTAATTTTCTGTAATTTTTTCTAAAAATATAGTTCATTTCATAGCAAATGCGGTATAAAACATAGTCTCAAACTTTGTACACGATTCATAAAAATTCTACATATTTTCATTAATACTTCAAACTTTTCAGAATCTTTTTTTGATTCTTGTTTGCAGTTTTATGGCCCCTTATGTTCTAGTTTAAAAAAGTGCTAGTCAGTCTTGTCAAGGAGAGTTTTGATGTCTGAAGTATAGAAAAGTCTTGGCCTTAATTAATTAAAAAAAAAATAAATTTTTCCCTTGACGTTGTTACGCATTTTCTCTACCAGCGCCAACCCAATGGTCTGTTGGGCTATCAGTTCGGCATAGCAAACACCTAGGCTCGCAGCCAAAGAGTTTTTGCTAATCCAAACACAATGCCATGGCAGATACTAAATAACCCAAAGCAAGAAAGATGGGAGGTCAGGTTGGTTGAGCGTTGATAGACAGACATTACGGACTGGTGGCTGGTGGCTGTGGCTGTGGCTGGTGGGGAGAAGCTCATAGCTGCAGCGAAATGGAGCCATGGAGAGCGTCAATGTGGAAAATGCAAATGCAGAGCGAAAAACGAAATGGGCCGAGCGCAAAACAGAAATGCAGCAACTGAGAAAAGCGAAAAAGCGCACAAGCAAAAGAGAGAATAGAGAGAGAGAGAAAGAAACAAGCAGTGAAATGGCAATGTAATAAACTTACACAGTTGAAGGTGTATGGAGATAGGCCGACGGCGGAGGTGGCAACGGATGAAGTGAAAAGCAAAGATTTTGCGTTCCTCTACAAGGCACGTACGCTGTTGCAGATTAATACATAACTGCCTGTTTGTGCGTGTGTGCGTGTGTGCATGTCGGTGTGCTTGTTTGCTTGCGTATAGATTTGTTTAGGCAGCTGACAACCGGCCAGTTTCTGCAACTGATTGCTGCAGCTACGAATGAGGCTACATAAGGAAACCAATTAAAGAAAAGCAGCGCAATGGAGTAAATGTACTTTTTGACTGCACCTACATGCAGTGCACCCTGTACCCACCGCCCCTCCAGCGCTCGCATCTACACATTTATTTGCATAGAAACGTGTACGAGTATATACACACATACACCCATACATATATACATACAAACAATTGTGTTCTAGTGCAGCATAGTCAAATGTCGCTGTTACCAACTGCTTGCAACTAAATGTTGCAAAGCACAGAACAGCTCAAAACCCAAATTGACGATTTGCGATTAGAGAAATGCTGGTAGCGCCGCACGAATGGGAGAGTAGGAGAGCGGGTGAAAAACTAGTTAGTGGGAGTGGGCTGCGCTTGGCGGTGGCGCAGGCAGCAGAGACAATGTGCAACAGTCGAACCGGTTGGCAACACAATGGTGCAATACAAACAATTAGCTGCAGTGGTAAGAAAAAATATAAAAAAATTAGAGAACAAAAAATTTAACAAAAATTGATGTGAAAGCAGAAGTTTCTACTGCTCACTGGTCAGTACTTTTCTGACTTATGGGGTGGGGGTGTTGGGGTAGCACAAGTCATCATTGCTCCCTGGGCTTTCGTCGCAGCATGTAGATACAAAGAGTAAACGAATTGGAGTCATGAGGTAAAGGCAAGAAGTGGTTGTATTTTTTGCTTTTTTACTATGTAATGAATTTATAGAGTAAAGAGGAGAATAAAATTTAAAAAAAAATTGGTAAAAATATAAAATCTAAATATATTCAGGATGGATTATGTAAATAAATTAGTCAGCTAGTTAATAAGATACAGAAATATTTCACCAGAATAATTGCTCAGGTCGAATTGATATTTAAACATTTTTTTATAAGGAAATAAGATTTATGAGACTTTATAAGATTTTTGAAGTATTTTATGCTGTAATGAAGTTAAAAATTTTTTGATTTTTAATTTATTTTATATAAGTTGTTGTAATGCCGTATGGGTTGGTGCGTGATTACCATTCGGAACTCACAGAGAGGTCGTTGGTTCGAATCTCGGTGAAAGCAAAATTTATAAAACCATTTTTCTAATAGCGATCGCCCCTCGGCAGGCAATGGCAAACCTCCGAGTGTATTTCTGCCATGAAAAAGCTCCTCATAAAAATATTTGCCGTTCGGAATCGGCTTGAAACTGTAGGTCCCTCCATTTGTGGAACAACATCAAGACTCACACCACAAATAGGAGGAGGAGCTCGGCCAAACACCTAACAGAAGTGTACGCGCCAATTATTTTTTTTTTTTTTTTGTTGTAATGCATGTTGTATTCATTTTCAAGCCAACTTTTAGCTCTCGCCGAACAATTTCCTTCAAATTTTTGCATCATTCATTTTGGAAAATCAAAAAAAAAAAAGTAGATAACATTTTTGATATTACTTCAAGTTCTCAGGTGAGCCAAACCATCAACCGTTCGCTATTATTTAATTTGTTTGATTTAGTAAATTTTTGATGACTTTGCTGGGGAATTTTTTAAGTTCTGGATTTTTTTTTTAATTTAGGATATTTACTAAATAAGAAAAAAAAAGTTCCTTACACCTACAATACAAAATTATCTGCCGTTTGGATTCGGCTTAAAACTGTAGGTCCTCCCATTTGTGGAACAAAAGCAAAACGCGAACCGCAAATAGCAGGAGGAACCCAGCCAAACACCTGACAGAAGTGTATGCGCTAAAAAAATTGTGAACATTTTTTGATTTCAGTTTTTTTTTGCAATTCCAGGCCATTTTTAATTTAGTTGGTTTTTAAATTTTTCGAAAAATTGTATTTTTAATTTAGTTGGTTTTTAAATTTTTCGAAAAATTTTATTTTAGTTTGGAGAAATTCTATAAACACGCAAATTTTTGTGAATTATGGAATATTTTAAGTTTTGAAAATTGATTAGTTTCATGTTTTTGTTTTTGCAATTCCAGGCCGTTCTTAATTTAGTTGATTTCTAGAATTTTTCGGATTTTTTTTTAGTTTAGGGAAATTTCGCAAGTGTCAAGGCTTTGGAAAATTTTGGATTATTTTTAAAATATCGAGGCCTGATCACCAAAAGGTCAAAAACAGCAATATGTTCAATTTTCTATTTTTGATAGAAACCCATAACTTAGCACCATACGCAGAATCTATTAAAAGGTGAAAGCCTTATGACGTACCGTTACAAAGTTATGGCGACAATTGTAATAAAAAAAACTGAAATTTTTATTTCTACTGAAAAGTTTATACTCTTTCAAGGTTAGGGCGCGATATTAGATATTTTAAAAATTTCGGAAAATATCAGAGAAATAAAGAGTTAAAGACCGTAAAATAAATTTAAAACATTTGCGCAAAATAAAAAAAATAAATAAAAACGCATTCACTTTCCCCAAACAAATATTTTAAATTTTGGGATTTTTTTTTATTGGAAACGTTTTTAATTTTCAAAAATTAAGTTCGGCATCGCCAATTTATGGCAATTTCCAGTAAGTTAATACGAAAAGCGTATATGAAAAGCTTATATATGTAAATACCTACATATTATCAAAATTATTTAGAGCCAAAAAACACCGCAGCCTAGAGGGCCTTCTTTCAAGTTTCTAAAATATCAAAATCGATCGACCTAAAATTATTATAATATCTTCTAACTGTCATATAACGGGATCCCGATATTATTTTGATGCTTAAATTTTCGTCATCTCTTTTAGTATTTTGCTCTAAAAATTTTATGTAGGTGTTGAATCAGTTCCCTTTAACTTTCATAAAGCGGGATCCTGATATTTCTAAAAGCTTTCAATTTTTGGGATGAGTCTGTCCCTAGGATTTTCTGCTAAAAAATTTAAGCAAGTTTAAAAACATTATCCCAAACTCTCAATAAGTGGGATTCCGATAGTTTTTAGTTGCGTCAATTTCATCAGTTTTAATTTTTTTTCTAATTTTATGCAGGCGTAAAATACGTATCCTTCAGCTTTCATAAAACGGGATCCCGAAATTTCAAAACTTTCATTTCCGGAATCTGCCTATTCTTAACAGGCGCGACGAGAGGGAGAGGGATCGGGGACTTTTTAACCCGGAGTTCTCAGAGAGGTCCGGACTCGAGAGTAATTCCGAATTATATGAAGTAGACATAATTGGAAAGGGCCCGCATTTGCACTTTCCCCCGAGGCCCGGATATGCTCTCTACGGCCCTGATTCTTAAAATTCTCTCCTGAAAAATTTAGCAAGTAAAAAAAAATTATCCCATAAATTAGTCCTATCCGACAGTTGTTAATTTTTTTGTTTCCGTGTTACGTTGCACTTGCAATAGAATACCCTAACAAAAAACCAATTGGTTGTACAAAAAAATGTTCACTCATTCAACCCATTTTTCTCAATTTTATAGACAGTCGTTTTTGTCAATAATTTTGTACCACCGCAGCTGAAAAATTCGTGCTATGAATTTGAAAAAAAAAAAAAATTATTGGACATTCGAGATACACTTCAGACTAGCGCGAAAACATTAGATATTGCCCTGTGACAAATGCAGACATTAAAAATATTTATTTTTAGTGAACAACGCAAAAAGTTAATAATAGAAAAAAAGTTTGCTTCTATAGACAAGCGCCGAGAACGTAAACAAACGTCTGGTTAGAAATTTGCCCTCGAGCGGGCAATGAACCCAGAAATTGCATTTGATAAACAACAAAAGAGAAAATTGCAACAAAATATATTAGTTTGTGTACGTTGCAGCCGCGACACGTTTTGCCACCACATATTTTGTTGCATTTACGACTTACACGAGCTCAGAAATTAATTGCAACATTTTTGTCAAAACCTGAAAAGAAAGAAAGAATTTAGGCAAAATGTATTTAGGCGCACAAAGATTAGCAACAATTTCGCGCTCGTGCATTTGATTGCCACAATATTTATTACTATACTGCTTTAATTATTTTTTTTTTTTTGTGTAATTTTTACAAAAGTAGAATACAAGCGGCTCAACGCGCGCCGAAGCCGCTAATGTCGGTCAATGTGCGGAAACAGCGCCAACTTACACGTGGTCGTGCATAGAGAGCATCTACTATGTGTATGTGTGTGTGTCCGTGAGTGTGCATATGCAAATATGCAAATACGAAAATCTGCGTGGCGCGGCTGTTGACCGCATTTTCACCGGAAAGTGCGACCGAAAAGTTAATGAACCGCAGAATACATTTCTACATACACACACAAACATACTAGGTGTGAATTGGTTAGATAACAACAACGTTAGCAGTAGTAGAAGAAACACGAAAGAAAAAAGATGTGCCTACAATGAAAACAAATAGCAGCAATGCAACGACAAACAAGATCAACACACCTACGCGTTCATTGCCCGCTCCCCAATTAAAACACTTGACTGCAGTCATTCAGTAGTCGCTCAGTCCATTGCCCGCGCGCGTCATCACTCAATTGCTGAATCGACGCTCATTTGGCGCATACGTTTCTTAGTCACTACAAAGCAATCACAAATGAGTGCATTAATTGAAGAGGCGCTCGGCGTTGATAGTAACCAATATGCGACTATGTGAATGTATGTCTTTATCGTGTCTTTATTATCTTCAAGGGCGTGAGTCAAACTCTCGTAAATGTTAGGAAATGGGTAGACTGCGAGGCAGAACTAAAGCTAGAGCTCCATGCCAAGCGTTCTAGGAGTTATGAATCTCAGCGCTTTATTCAGCTAACAAATCTTATACTCGGAATGCTTGATATGAAATTATAGCTTAAGAATACTGCTGTGGATTAGATTTGATTGTAGCGTGCGCCACTTTCCAAAGGCTGTTTAGCCCTCTGAAGGTAAGACTTTAATTTCAACCATTGTGTGAGATTTATAAAATTAGAAAAGCTCTGCTCACTTGCCGACTTTACGTCTGTTAAGCTTTCAAAAAAAAAAAATTCAATAAGAAGTCTTCGAAGCTCTTTTACTGTAATTCATCATGAACACCAGTTGTTGTGCGGACTGCGTAGCTGATATCGGAGTGATCCATGACGTAAAGAATAATGAGGTGGCGCCTATCGTGGTGCCGTTACTTTGCGCTCAGCGAATCTGACAATGAGTTACGTCGTTTTAACACCAGTATGGCCAGATTACCATGTTCGTAACTTGATTTAGCATTTTTTTTTTGTTATTTAGTCTCGGAGTTTTAGTTCTTTCTTCATGACATTTTCTCTAGCCTGTTCTAATTAAAATGTAATGTTTATAATTTTTAAAATATACATTTTTTAAAAAATAGTTCAATAATTCACTCAGTTTTATTTAGCTTTACTTATTTTTAACATCTGGTAGACTTGCCCGCGATTGCAGGTGTTGTTGGTGTTCTTCTGCTTTCAGCAGTCAAATCTCTCTCTCGCTACTGCAGTGTTGCCTAGCCTTGGATATAAAAACGCACTAAAATGCCCATTTAAAGAAAATAAAACACCTAATTTTTATTGAATTACTTAAAGAATTTTGTATGCGTAATAAATTGTTTTTAAAATGTACGCTTTTTTAAATAAATGTGTTATGGTTATGTTCAATTTAATTTATGAGTCTTTTTTGTTAAGCGAAACTCTTTTATTAAGGGAACGACTTTTTTGCTATATTTGCGGTTGTGTTAATAGACAAGGTACTCTTTTTGTAAAAATGTCATTATGGTTTCTTTAGTATTCTTGTATTTTTTTGCTTATTTTTACTATGAAGACATCTCTTAACACTAAACCTACCATGTACGGGTCAAATGACCCATTTTAAACTTCTTGTCAGAAGTTCTTAGAAATTATTAAATCGTCGTTTGCCTTCACGACTTTTATTAAAAAATACATCGAATGTATTTTTCAAGATTTACTCTTCTCTTGCTAATTGTTTTACCGAGAAATATATGTGATCTTAATAATATATATAATATTTTAAAGACGGGTTATTTGACCCACATTGGTAGGAATAGGAATACATAAAATACCGGTAGGTTTAGTTTAAATGCCTTACGTTCCACTAAGGATAGATAACCGGAAGAAATGATTACACCTCTATGGTTTTAATTCGCATTCAGTTAGTTAGGCTTTCAATCTTAAGAAGAGTTGAAGATTTAATATTCTTGCATAACCTTAAAAGGAACAAAAAATTAAATTTGCACTTTCAAATTTTATAAAGATCAACAAATTTCATTAGCACTAAAATCTTCTCAGAGTGACCTTTTTAACCTTCTTTTGTTTAATAACTAGCACTAAATTTATTCCGAAGAGCAAATGGTTGGCAACACTGCACTACTCGGCAAACCAGACGTCAAGCACTCTCTGATGGGCGCAATCTTGCTTCTATCAGTCTTGGGAATGATCAGGATGTTCTAGGGACTTGTAACTTTTTTCAACGATTTTAGGCCAGAATTGCCTTTTTATCTAACAGGTAAATGCCTTAGTCCATCTCATATTGCTTTTGACTGCCTCTCGAGCGAAAATCATTCTAAGCCAGAAATTATTAGTGCTATTAATAAGTGCGATACTTCAGAGCCTTAATGCATCTAAATTTTTAATCAACTTGCATTTAAACTAACTTTTCAAATTTTTTAATACTTCACTTGCATATAAATTCGAAATGCAGTTAAAAAGAGAATGAATTTGTTTGCTTTGAAAATCATTTAAATGCAAGCCACATATAAATAGTTCAATGCAGTTCAAAAATTGAGTTATCGTAAAATTTCCAATGCAAACGGCTTTGATTACATATGCGCACACACATTCATACATCCATATTATTCCTACATACACGACACGCACTTAGGAGTGTTTCTAGAAGTGCTGAAAATTCTATTTGACGTATTTATGTATGTGTGTATATATGTGTGGTGTTTGTATGTACGTTTGGTATTTGCACCTACCAACCTCTAAAGAGTTAAAGGAATCTAGAAAAAAGAATGTAACTCAAAAGTAAGACAGTCAGCCCTTATTTGTGCATAATTTTTGTTCGCCTAGAGGCTCATAAAATGTTTCTCGCAGTTGCTGACAATTCACTGAAGACTTATTAATTTATTTTATAAAATAAAAAAATTAAAAATGAAGTAACTTTTAATAATTCGGAAACACAGGGAAAGGAAATCCATATATGGAAACTGGCGAAAAAAATTGCAGCGTTTCAAAGAAGGTTGGCATGGTGAAAAAGGAAAACAAAAGAAGTGCAAGGAAATACTGAATGGTTTGCTATTATAAAAGGGTTTTTTAAATAGCAAAAACTACAGAAGTTGGAGCCAAGTTTGCAATTGATACTCGAGCAAGTTTTGTAATTCACTTCCTAGCGAATTTTTTTTTTCTGAATTTTCTGGCAACTGCATTCTTTCATTGAATGAAAGTGAGTCGCGGGTGAATTCTGCGCGATTATTTCGAAATTCTCTAAACGGAACGTAGGCAGGTATGCTTTCAAGAATACTAATGGGGCTGCCGCAAAATAATTCCTATAAAAGATTTAAAGTGACTAGAATACCTCGCACTGCTGGGAATGCATTTCAGATGGCTTGATGTTCATTTTCACGAGATCTTGGACAGTTAAAGCTTAGGTATTTTCATTGGCGAGGCTAGCTCGTTTCACAAAAATATGGGGATGTTTTAGGGACGTCGTGACAGAGGCATTCTGTGAAGCAGAAATGGGCAGTGACATTCATTGACATTTAAACATTGAAAACAAACGAGTGAGCAGAAATCGATATTCTACTTTCTAAAGACTTCAGGCTGATCAATAGCAAACGTGATGTGTGAGATGAGATAGGTTAGGAAATCTTTACTTATCCTAGTATAAATTTCAGAGACACTTGTAAAGTTTTCCTATCCTAGTATAAATTTCAGAGACACTTGTTGTACACGTTCGATCCTGTCGATTAAAAATGTATGATGTGGCCTTCAAATAAAGGCGGCGTATTCCAAACTGGAGCGAACGAATACAGTACACAGCCGTTGTACAAAAGCCTAATATGATAAGATTGAATTCTTTAACAGATTGAAGTAAAATATTAGATATGGATTTTGGAAAAAGTGACATGCCGGCATTTTTTTAAATTTAAAAAAAGTTCTGATTTTTGACACCACTTAACAAATTTGCCTATATGTACCTGCTTGAAGCCTGCATACGTTAGTAACTTCTAGTATTTCTATATTAGTATTTTGTGTTTATTATTACAACATTTCTATTGAAAGTTTTCCACGGCGTCCAGCAAATATTTTTCGATAATAAAATTTTGAGCACAAAATAAAAAAAAGCCCAAAAAACCATTTAGTCTCCACCAGACGAATCCTCCAGCATCAGTATTTTGCGTATGTCACTCTTCTTTCAACAAATAATAATATTGAGTTATGCCATTTTACGTTCACATGCATACATTTTACGATACACAACGCGCAGCGTGGGTCCACTTGCAGTTCTCGTACAAAATGTGCTACGCAATACTAGAAAAGTTGGCATAGGTTTTCAACTATTTCGACTGTTTATTTACAATTCTAAATTCTAGTGTTTATTTGCAACTGTTTTTTGCGCTTTTTTGCAAAATTTTTATTTTTATAACAAGTCATGCGTCTGGTGAGTGGGTGCGCGCTGTACGCCGCACACTCACACACACACACACACACACACGTATGCAAATATTTGCACACATAATAACCGAATGCTGTACTTGTAAATGGCAAAATAAAGCACAGCAAAAAAGAAACCAAAAAACAAATACAAAAAAGGAAAAATGTAAAACAAAAAGTAAAACATTTGCATGATTTGAGTTGTTGGCTATAAAAAGTTTTTCGCAAGTTGTGCGAATTCACAATAAAACTGTCATCCATCCATCCATCTATACACCCACCCCAGCGTTTGGACGCACGCCCGCTCAAACGCCGTCGGCAGTATGGTTGCATGTGAGTATGTGCGTTTGTGTGAGTATGCGTACAGCGGCAGCGGGGCTCGGTGGGGGTCTGCTGGCATGTTGTGCGTGCTTGGGTGGATTTTATAGTTTTTTAAGGTGCCTATTTGCAGTTTAGTTACCTATGATTACATCCACGTACTAAGTAAAAAGGTGCACACACACACGCACACAAACATACATGCACACACACACACTCATGCATTTGTTTTGCGCCCATTTGTAACTGCCGCCGCCAGCACACTTTTGACTTTGAGTGCAAAATAATAGAGTTTTTCGGTCGGTTTAAACAGGCAATTAGCTTGCAAAACGACTGTGATGACGATTACAGTAACAACAGCAACAACAATAACAATGGCAATCACTAGAGTAACAACATTGATGCATGCATGCATGCAACAAAAACAAAAAATTGCCATAAAAGTTGCAGCACTTGGCTGGGCTTCGTAGTAACTAGTTGAACAAACTTGCAAAAACTCACATACATACGCATACATGTGCACATGTATGTATGTATGTATGTTTATGCATGCTCTTAGAGCCATACAATAGGACAAAATACATATGGATGGATGTACGTGCGAATGTAGCCACATGCAACTGCAGCTATCGCATGGAGACGCATATGCACGTAGCTTTGTGTGTGTGTGTGTGTATGTGGATGTGTCGATATACGAGTATTGCCAGTTGCGAAATATACCTACATGCACATCTAGCAACGCCAACAGCAAGCAGCAGTAATACATAATCCCATACAGCAAAGCAATCGTTTAGGCTCTTCAACAAGCTCATATACCCGCTCGCGACCCAGCAGGAAATTTTGTCTTTGGAAACACCCGACGCAGCAAACTAAAAACGAATAAAGGTTAAAATTGCAGCAGTTGACCAATCAAAGGCTGAAAGCTCGAGGCAGGGATGCGTGTTATCCCCGCTTCTATTCAACCTAGTGCTGGACCTAATAATGCCCAAGCTTCAGCGGCTAATAGCGGTATTTCTTGGGCTTTGAACGGCAACCTGTAAGACTTAGACTACGCTAATGACATCTGTCTGTTGTCACACAAATTCACACATATTATATATAGTCAAAAATGGATATTGTAAGTGATTGCGCAGGTAAAGCAGGCCTGGGGATTAGCATTGCAAAGACAAAGATGATAACCTTCCAGATCCGCGGTATTAACATCGAAAAAGTGGACGAATTCTGTTATCTCGGAAGCATCATTAATAGAAATGGGGGACCAGCTGCTGACATACGCAATCGAATAGCAAAAGGTCGCGTGGTATTTGACCTGTTAGACAAAGTTTGGAAATCTTCGTATATATCCAGGCGAGCGAAATTAAGAATCTTCGATTCAAACTTGAAGTATGTCGTTCGGTATGGCTGCGCAACATGGAATACGACAATGTGCGCTGTACAAGCTCCGCAAGCACTCATCAATCGTTGACGCATCGAAGACGCCTTTTCTGGTCTAATACCATCTCCAACACTGACCTCTAGAGTTTAACGAAGCAGGTTCCTGTTTATCGCGACACTCAGCGACGAAAATGGAAATGGATTGAGCATACATTTCGGAAGCCTCATGAAGATATTGCAAAAGCGGCCTGGTGCCCACAAGGAAGTCGCAGGCGCGGGAGACCGTCCAACACGTGGAGACGATTAGTTGAAACAGAAACCCTTCAAGCAGGCCGTTCATGGCGGCAAATCAAATTTCTTGCATTGAATAAATCTGACTTTAACTTTTGTGTTGAGGCTCTATTTCTTCCTAGGAACCATGGGAAAATATATATATGTCGTCCAATGACCAGTAAACACAGCTACGAACTTTGAAATTGAATGGCATGGGCCACAAAGACTTTCTGAGTCCTACGTGTATTGTACTGGGTTCAAAGGGTTTTCGGAATAGCACATGAAGAAATGGAGCTCTGTCTTTTCTGCGCTTTAAGAATAAGTTGGGCAATTTCCTTTAGCAACAGTTAGGCATGACCGAGTAGAAGGTGTCTGCGACCAATTCAGTCCCCTTCCTGGCAAACTCAAGCAATTTCTTTTTCTCTATGTTCCTATGCCCAAGAAATTTGATCCCCTCTTTTCAGGAGGGGGCCCGTAGGTATTTAAATATTTATTCAAATATACCTATTGTAAAAGTAGAATGGCTTTGTAAAGAGGTGCGATGCCCAGAAAGGTCTCGCCGATTAAAAAAACACTTCTTTTTTTTTTAAGCTCTGATTTAAAGTCCTGTTTCTGAGATTATCTAGTGAAAAGCCTTCAAAACAAGTCTTAAAAGACAGGTAGAATGAAGTGAAAGCGCCTGAGGAAATAGATCTTTAATCGAGCTAAGCATACAGCCGCAAAGCATTAGCTAAGCGCAGATAGAGTCCCTGAAGCTCATAAAACTACAGCTACAAGCGAGATTAAGTGGAAATCATCTAAAATGTCTTTAAGTACTCTACTGTTAAGGAAGGAAAATTCCAGCTGGGCAGTTGCACACACATATCTATATGCATACGTACATAAAGTTGTACGGCAAATGAATAGCCTAAAAATCGGTCAAATTGGCCATAAAAGCCACACAATTCAAAGCTACCTCGTTGGAGCTCCGGCATTCTCCCCTTTGCGCCAGCTGGTTAAATTGCCAAGCTTACAGCTTATGCTACGTACTTATGCGTATACACACACACATAGATATGTGCAATTGCGTACGTGTAATGATATGTGTGAGTGCATTGAGTGCCTACTTAGCACTAGTAAAATAAATGGTTGAAAATTGTGAATTACAGAATTTTCATGAATTCTTCGAAAATGATTCCACCAGGTAAATATCGCAATTTAGGAAATTATTTTGAAGTGCTTTTTTCTAGGATGGAAGAACCAGCGATAAATTTGCGGTATACATAAAATAAACGAACATATTAAATTATGCTTAGTGTGGACTCTGCTGTGATTGATGGGCTGACTAGGGCCCTCTGTGAGCAAAGCAATACTAGATAGAGACATAAGGCTTAGCTTGATATTGTCTGAGAGAAATCTATGCTCTTTAACCATTTCGAGTTTGGGCAAGTGAGTTGTCCGCGAGTTCAAAAATAGCTAAGATTATATATGAAAAATAAAAAAATCGATAGGAGAAGGTTAGAAGTCATATAAAATGTGTGCTGTGTATGAGCCTAGCATAGAGTATGGAACAAATCAGCAAAGCGTTAGCTGCCGCGATACTTTCTTTATTGTCGGGACAACTGGCATACACAGCACTCTGGCAACATTAAATCCATTGTACTGCACTCGGGTTCCCTTCTTAATTTCTAATCTAATCTACCCGACCTCCGAAGAAATCTGCGTAGATCTTGCAGTGCCGAGGAGCCAAGGTGGTGGCTTCTTAACACACCAGTGTCAAAGAGCTCAACCTGATTCGAGCGAAGGCCGGGCAGGTGCATAGAAAGTGGTCCGCCATCTGATCCTCTTCTCCACATGCTGCGCAGGGTGCATTTGAGATGCTTACCTTTCCCATGTGGCTCGTCATCAATCCAACCAGCTGCCTACAGTCCCTTATGCTTAATGACAAGAGGATCTGCAACAGTCGGTCGGACAACTGCAGCCTCTCTCAGCCTGCCGAACTTGCTTGTGGTAGAAGTAACCTGTTTCCTCACCGTGGCTTTGATGAAGGAAGTGTTAGAACTGGCTCCAGGTCAAAGAAGTTGGCCTCAGAGCCCATCCTAGCTAAAGATTCTGAGGTCTCGTTACCCGCGTGTCCCAGGACCCATCTTAGCATCAGAATATTATGTGTACCCACATAGTTCAGTATGGATTTACAAGACTCAACTACTCCGCGATTCTAGTCCAGCAATATAGTCATTGGGGATAAGATACGCCAGCGCATGTTGATGAAATCAAGGAAATGGTCGAGTCAAATCGGCATCTGCGGACTTGTTTCATTGCAAACATGTAGGTTTAGTTTTCATTAGAATAAGAGTGCACAGTCTATTGCGTAATTCTCAGCGTCATAAGCCCCTATTTATACACAGAGGCATCTGAAAGGAAGAATTTTCAAAGTATTATTGTTTAATGTTTTCGGCAGCATTCGTTATTTTTGTATATAAGCCATGTACGGGAAAACCCCCTCTCCCTTCCCCGCCCGTCCTTCTTCCACGAACAAAATGTTTCCTTTCCAAATGTTTCACTGTGTAAATTGGGACTAAGCTGCATAAACTGCAGTGCTTCAAGTTCACTAGAAAGTAGAGAAAGAGCGAAGATTGAGCCTCCACTCAACTTCAACTACACTCGCGACCATAAAGAAAATAAAAAATAAAAATATATTTTTTCCTTAACTGGCAATGCATTTGAGATAACAGTACCTGGCAATATTCAATCAGAGCCTGGTTATGGTTATCTAACGATTTATAAAAATAATCTCTATTTGTTCAGTTCTAAGTTTACTGTCTTCCACTCGGTGCTTTTCTCTCGTTCCCCCATTTTTTGCGTTTGTTTTAGTTTACTTGTTGCAATTCAGAAACGTTGGATTTTTCCCCCATTTTTGTTGTTTGTTTCTTAGCAACAACGTAGTTCTTTTAATTTAATTTATGGGTGTGCAGTTTGTATGCCGTTGTTGTTGCAATTTTTTCTTTCTTGTTTATGTCGCTATTTCTCTTACTTGTGGTTTAACTGCGTTTACGCTATTTTAGTAAGTTTTCTTCAATTATTTTCTTGTCTTGTTCTACGACATCTACACACAGCCACACAAAGCTTGTTTTTCCTTCACAGATAACTAAGTGCGATAAACTGTTGGCAGTACGAAGCAAATGCTATAGCGACAATGCAATAACAACAGCTGTAGCAGCAACAATAGTTGCAGTAGTGGCTAAAAGAGATACAACAATATAAGCTTAAGAAGATAGACAGTCGGCTGGCAGCTGATAAATATTGCGAAACAACAGTTGTCCGTGCACACCTCGTCTCGCCCACCGTGCCTACCCCACCGAGCCAGTGTTCCAGTTCAATGGTGGTTGGCGTCTGCCGTTGTGGAGTTGGTTGTGCTGTTTGTATTTACTTAAACGGTGCAACGTTTTGACAATAAATCAACTAAACAGAAAATCAGCTGGCAAGGCAATTCTACTAAGGCAACCATAGGCAATGCCACAAGCCGACTTTTTAGTTGATTGGGGTAAGTAGCTTCACGTTTGACGGCCCACCGTTGGAAACTTGTCGATACTGTTGCGTTCGCTGCTAGAAAATAAATTTACGTGCATACAGACAGCATAGGGATGCCAATATGAGCAGATGATATGCCGCGATTTCGGGATATTTTTCGGGATTCACTTTGAGAGCTACCAGCCCAAGAATGATAGAAAGAAGATTGCGCCCATCAGAGAGTGCGTGACGTCACGTTTTTCCGAGTTGTGCAGCATTGCCAACCATTTACTTTTTTATACCCAAAATGCGAAAATTATGAAGTTTCGTGTTTGTTTCTTTTTTTTTTTAATTTAAAGCTACCGAAACTTTAAGCTAAAAAAAACTGTATCATTATACAAAAGAAGGTTAAAAAAGCCACTCTGCGAAGATTTTAGTGCTAATGAAAATTAGTGGGCTCTTCCAAAATTTGATATTTTGAAAGTGTGAATTTAATTTTTTGCTCCTTTTAAGGGTATGCAAGAATATTAAATGTCCCTCTTTCAACTCTTCTTGAGATTGAAAGCCTTTTTACACATTTTAAAAGGCGTTTGAATCCTCCTCCTAATTGTGGTGTGCGTCTTGATGTTGTTCCACAAATCCCTTATCTAGTTACATAACCTCAAATTTAGCAAATAAGTCGTTGCCTTAACAAAAAAGTCTCGCGTAACAAAAAAAAAAAAATTAAAAATCAAATTGTACATTAGCATAACACATTTATTTAAAAAAACCGCACTTTTTAAAGACAATTTGTCACGCATACAAAGTTCTTTAAGTAGTTCAATAAAAATTTGGTGTTTTATTTTCTTTAAATGGGCATTTTAGTGGGTTTTTATATCCAAAGCTAGGCAACACTGCAGCAGCGAGAGAGAGATTTGACTGCTGAAAGAAGAAGAAGAAGAACACCAACAACAACTGTAATCGCGGGCAATGGTACCAGATGTTAAAAAAAAGTAAAGCTAAAGAAAACTGAATGAATTATTGAACTAATTATTTTAAAATGTATATTTTACAAAATTATAAACATTACTTTTAATTAGAACAGGTTAGAAAAATGTGATGAAGAAAAAACTAAAACTCCGAGACTAAATAACAAAAACAAATGCTAAATGAAGTTACGAAAATGGTAATCTGGTCATACTGGAGCTAAAATCACGTAACTCATTGTCAAATTCGCTGAGCGGAAAGTAACGGTACCACGATAGGCGCCATCTCATTATTATTTCCATCATGTACCAGCCATTAAACCAATGTTTGGCTCTCCAGCTTTGTGCTCCATTGCGTTCATAATGGGCTGTGGAATCTGCAGCTTTGAGTGAGAAAATTGATTTTCTCTACAATCCGAGCACTTGAGAATGTTCAAATCATATTGCGGAAAGTTATAACAGATATCCTTCATTGTTGAATATTTTGCACAAAATGAAGTAATAATCAAGATTTCAATTCTCTTTGGGTTTTCACTTATGCACGTTTTTTTCACTTATTTCCCCACACATCACACAATTTTTTGGCTAAGAAAGTGAATAAAGGTTCTTAGTAGAAGAAGCGAACGCCAACTTTTCCGCTTGAAAAACAAAAACAAAGCACTATAGCAAAACACTTTATTTTCATGAAGTTTACAACGGTTCCAAATATGTAAAGCCCATATCCCACCACTGCGCATCAACACTTCTAACGTGGAACTGCCCCAGCGCCCATTGAAAGAAACTCATGATTGCGAGAATAAATGCTGCTAATACTACCAAATATGCAACAACAATTAAAAAACAACAGCAACCGCACACGCCTGTTATACTCTCGGAAGAGGGCACATCGTTGGTGGCATAATAACTTAAATCAGGCGGTGCGTAGTGATGAACGGACGGTTGCGAAAACATTGAATCGGTTAGTAATGATTTGATTGAAGTAAAATCCCTTATTTTTTAGCGATTGGCGAGCGGGCTTTCAGGCGAACACATGAATTAAAACAAACTTTCATTCAATGTATGTATGTATGCGTGTGTGTGTTTATAAATTTCAAAATAAATATATTTTTCTGTTTCAGTTGACTTTTTATTTAATTTTGACTTTTATTTGTTTTCCTTTATTTTTATTGGAGTACAATCGCAGTAAAATTATTATGAGCCTATGGAATTAACAGGGTGCTCCTTTAGCGGTACAGAACTTGTTTTTAGTAAAGAAATTAATTAATAAACTATTGCAAAGAATGGATTATTTAGAATAGCAAAGCAATGCAATAAAAAAAAAAACGAATATGCCGGATCGGTGAATTAGGTACATTTCGCGAATGCCGAACTGTGGGCAACCTACGGCTCACAGGTTGCGGATAGTGAAAGGCTTTCAGATATGAATGTTAGCTATGAATAACCAATTAACAGTCCCGGACAGCGTTCGGCGGGTAGGATGGGAGATTCTCAGAGAGACTTTTTGGTTGCACCGAACTCCTCATAAGCCCTCTGTACCTATGATTCTCTTAGGGTCAAGGCGAGTGTTTTGGCGCCATTCAATAAAAAGTTATACTAATAATCTAGTGTTTTATGCGTAGCTAGTCCCACATGAGTCGGTAAGGTTATGTCGTAGGCAGGGTAACGGAGGAGCTCCTAGTGAACCAATGCCAAAATCCACAGATTTCCGGGAAGTCCACTGCCAATATGTGTTTAGTCATAAAAAGACGGTAGTTCTTTCTAGGCTGTGTTCTCCACATCGAATAAGAAGGCGCAAAATTCAATTAACATTAACGCGAGCTCATCTATAGCAGAAACCCTGAGGTTGTATTTTTTTTAAGAGATGTAAAAGCAATCGAAGACCTTAGTCCGAGTGGGAATTTAACGCCACTAAAAACACTTCAAGTCCGATGGTTTCTCCTACAGGGATACCGATTTGGTAATTACATCTGAAGGCCATTGAGAGCAATAAGCTGAATCGTCAGTTACACTCGTCTTGCTGCATTTTATCAACACGCAGTTGTTCTTGCTGCTGCGTTTAACATTATTCCTTCGCCTGAAAATCAATGTTGCGAAATTACATGATAATTCGTGTTGCAAAAGTTTGAAGCACCCTCCAGTTTTCATCCGACACAAACATTTGTGGGACTAGATTATTGGGCGTTAGAAGCACACCAGTTTTGATTGCTACGTCGTCGCGTTCCTTAGCGAACTTGATTCCTCAGTGTACTTTTCGTCCAAGCATTCTGGGCAATAAGGAGTGCCAGCCAAGTTTAGGCGATGCAGATATTTTTCGAAGCATCCGTGTCTGCTTAAAAGCTACTTTAGAAAAAAATCAACGTACCCGTGTTTTTGACAGATCCACTTGTTAATCCATGGGATCAAGGTCCCCACAGCTTCTGCAATGGGGATTATATTGTAAACCAAGGTTTTTTGCGTGTATGCCGATTGTTCATTGACCGGTAAGCACAGCTATGAATGGCGTGGAATCCCCAGGGCTTTCTGTGTCCTCTGTCTACCGTACTGAGGCCAAACGGTTTTCAAAATAGCACATGAAGAAGTGGAGCTCTTTATTTTCAGCGTTTTCCTCAGAAATGACTTGTGCAATTCCCCCTTAACAACAGTCAGCGGACTACCGATGGTCGCGTAGTTGGTCTCTGAGATCAATTAATTTCCCTTTCAGGCAAACTCATCAGCAATTTCATTTCCCTCTGTGTTCCTATGACCTACAAACCAGATCAGAGAAATGTTACCTGCAAACTCCAGAGGTTCGATCTTCGGAGTTGACTAGTTTGGGTCTGCACTATGGCGTCGTCAGAGCCTCGATCGCGGCTTGACTATCGGAAAACATATTAATGTCTCCCTCTCTCCCACGTTTCGTAAGCATTTTGCATGTCTGCAGGATCGCAAAGACTTTCGCCTCAAAAACACTGGCAGTATTCAGCAGTTTTAAGGAAATAGGTAAAATGGCTTATTTAGAGAAAGCCCCTGCACGGGATTCTCATTCCATCATGGAGCCGTCAGTGAAGACAGAGGTACCAGCTTCAGTACAGATTTGCCCCTCATTCCAACTCTGCCTACTCGGAGAGATTGCCTTGGCACGACCCCCAAACTCCAGCTTAGGTCGACACCGCTGCCTAAAAATTTTAGTAAACAAATCTTCAGATATCTTTGAATTATCATCTGAAGCTTGAAAGATTCTCAGAAACCAACCTCTGGACTGCTCACGGGTTCATTTTACCAAAATCTGGGCAGGGCAGAATATTCACAGAAAATGGGTGCATAAAACTATACATAAAATAATCTTTAAATTGTTTCCTCGCAAATCGATAAGCGCAATTAATACAAAGTGATTGAATATATTTTCTCTTCACACCCAAATTAACGTAAATACGCCTCACACATGCAATTTATTTGTTTATAGTATCTAGAAAACCAGAAGCGTTAATTTGATTTCGAATGATTCGAGATGACATCCGCACAAAAAGGCACTTACAATCACTCCTCTTAAATTAGGTGACTACTATTCCATTCTCTTCTCTGCCTCATACACAGTTGCAGCTCTCTCGCAAGTGTGAGCATCGTAAGCACCGTAAGCACCACTGATTTTATCCCGACTGTCGCTCCTTATCTACATACCCACACTTGCTTTCGTGTACTTTTCAAGCCAACCATAAGCCTCATCAGCTACAAAGTACTCGCAAAGCGTTCCCCAACGACAGATCAATGCCTTGAATTATTCTAATTGCTCTCCGGCTTCGAGTGTGTTGGCTGTGGAATTGCTGTGCAGGATTTGTTTTGGGGTTTTCGAGCGCCAATACATGCATATGTGTGTATGTGTGTGTACACATTAGCGCGGATATAGGCTTCTTGAACAGCGACTGCGAATTTGTGTGTGGGGGTGTAAGTGGCAGCCGCGTAGGGTGTGAGGTGGCACTGGGTGCCACTTAATTGCTTCAGAAAACATTATTGGAAAAGTTTCGCCATTAATCCGCACACTACAAATCGATATGTATTTATATATTTGCGTAAAATTATTTGCTAGATTTGCATATAGTAATTTCTGCTGTAAAGTAGTGTGGGCGGATTTTGCTGAAGTGGCATGCAGATGTATGTGTAAGCAAGTGTAAGCTGGATTACGTGGCGTAATTTACATTAGGCAACATTAGCGCTTAGCGGCCTAGAAGCGGATTTGTGGGGAAAAACTTTTTTATAAATCGATATTTGTCGAAACGGCGCACACTGGGGATTTTTGTACTGAGATGCGGAAAAAAGTATACATACCAAAAAATATTTACATTTTTACTACTAACGAAGTTGTATATATTTGTGTATGAAAATAACATGTTTAAAAACATTGTTTTTTAAAAAAATTTTTTTTAAAAATTTAAAAAAATAATGTTTTTTAAAATTCATAAATTTTATTTTTAAAAATATATGGAAAGAACATGATTTAAAACAATGTTTAAAAACTGTTTTAAAAAAATGTTGAAAATCAATGTTTTTTCCACATAGAAATATATACTACTGCGTTATTTGTAAAAATATGAAAATTTTTATATGGACTGCCGACAAGTGAATAAATAATGAACAAATATTTATTTTTAATGATGTCATACATACACAAATTATACACATTACATATTCATATAAAACATATTTTTTTGCAAATTTTATTCTTGTAAAAGCGCAATTACTTCCTTGCTTAAATCACTGTGCTTTTTCTTATTGAAAGAAGGTGTCAAATGTGATATCAACGGGTCTGATGTCACCATCATTCGGTGCATGATGTCTTGATTCGTGGCAATTCTGCTGCATTTTCTGGAGTGTCTGAGTCAATACTTTTTGTAGTCTTTGTTTCGACATTCCTGAGCCTCTTCAGACAATATACCCACAGGGAAAATACAATTTTCCATTATATCCTTACCGTGTATGAGAATTTTATGGAGAGTAGTTGGCATATTGTACCATTCATACAAAGTAACAAACTTTTTTGCTGTCTCCATACAAAAATCTCCAAATTGTGTTGGGTTCACTGGCTCACGTATGGTTATGGCTTCAAGAATAACAGCAAATCTTTTAATTAAATCTTCGTCCAAACCTGTTATTTCAGAAACTAAGGTTGGATTGGAGAAGAATCTTCGTGACGTGTTTCCGGAATTTGTTGTGCCGGATCCTTGCTTGACAGTATCAACCTGTATCCCAATTTTATCTTTTAGCTCTCGTTTTATCAATTGTTTTCTGGCTTTTTTTATTGGGCGAGTATGTGAGTCGACTCGTCCTCGTTTAAATTCCATATTATAGGCTACATGCAGAAGACACTCCATCAGCTTGATACGAGCATGGAGAGGTGACATGCCGAATTTCAGTGCTTCTTCATTTACGGGCCTGGATTGAACTTCTTCAATTTTATTCATTTTTGAGGTTGTTGCTCCACAAATAAAACAAGAAGATGCTGCCAATGTTTCTGTCACAAACTGCGCTGTTTTACCGTCGATCATCGAAAAATATAATTGATGTTTTACTTTAAATTCACGATTATTTACTGTGACTTCGGTTTCTCTGAGCTTCGATATTTCCTCATCTACTTTTCTCTTTTCGTTTCGTATAACTTCAGAAGTCTCTTTAACATATGAAAACTGTAATGTTCTACAATACTGTGTGGAGGAAGCTTTATCATTAATCCACACTGATTGATTTATGTTGTCACTTCGTGATAATTTTAGTGGTACTACAGATGTCATATATAAATGAGAGTCAGACACTTCTTCCGTTGAAAAACTTTGGAGATACTCACTTTGTCCCGAGGCTCCATCAGAACCCCATTTAGAGTATAACGTGAGATTTTCGCTTGTAATTTGGCTTATCTCGTTTATTGATTTAGTCTCTAAAATTCGTTTAGTAGTGTGATCCAAAAGCTTTTGTAAGGGTACACTTGCTGAACTTTCAGTAATAAATATGCCTTCTGGATAACTTTTAGTCTTTTCTTCCGAGAGTGCTTTGTAAGATACAAGTATGTTATATCCTTCACGTTGTAACCAGTGCATAAGATACTCATATTTTTCTTTTGTGAGTTCTAGCTTTGTAAACAAACCAACTGTTTTTTTGGGGCAAATTTTCTGATCAGCTTTCGAAATATTAGATGTAGAAGCAAAATCAATCACTTTTTGGGGAAACATAGCACGTACTTCATCCCTTTTATATCGCTTAGCACGATCACAACACTCGTCAAAGGATTTTCGTGGACGACCAGTTTTAGAGCTGGTAGAAGGTTCACACTCATCATTACTTAAGTCAATTTTAAAACTTCCTTTAAGCCAACTTGCGTTCTTACTTTCAAATCGCGATTTTGTGCGCTTAGAATCCAACCACCTTCGTTTGAATTGAGAGTAAAAATGTTTGTATACTGCATCCACAATACGGTCAATTTTATGTTCACTTATGACAATGTATGATTGTTCCAAAAATAGTTTTAATTTTCTCCTATCGTTGTCATATTCCAGAAGCTTCGTGCATAAATCCGCGTATGAAATGGTGAAACTTTCCATTACATATTTGTTTACATTGACAAACTCAGTAAACAGTGTAATTATTACGATTCACAGATTATTATTAACCAGTTAACTGTGATTGACGAGTATACTCGTCATGGAGAAGTGGCAAAATTTTGTGTATTGACGAGTATACTCGTCATGCGTATAAATTAGTGACCATTGGCTATTTAAATTACAATTTTTGAGAAAAACTACACATATTCTCAAATTTCAAGATGTTTAGAATATTTTGAGGCTATGCTAATGAAAACCATTAACAAAATTATTGCCGCAGATTTTTTTTTTTTTGTTGCCCTGTGTTATCATTGCCAAAAAAAAGGCAGTGGCGCCTGGTGGCACCTGCAATTGATTAAAACTGAAAGAGACGCTATTAAGGAACACGTTGATACTAGTTTCTGACCGTAGGTAAATGTAGCTCAACTTGCAGATCCAAGAATATGAAGGAATATGATTTTTTTTTTGTTTTTGTAAAATTAATTATAAATAGATAATCAAATGCTTCACAGCCTTTGTTCTTCCGGCTAAAATATATAAAAATATCCTACCCTAAAGAAAAATAAAAAATTCGAAGTCGGCTCAAGCAAAAGGAAAAAAACCACCTTGGGCTTTGAAGTTTTTTCTTAGTCAGTTCAATACTATAAAACAATTATACTTTTCACATATCTATAAAAAAAAAACTGTAAGTCGGAATTTAGTAATTCTTTTTGATTTTATTGTTGGTTCTATTCTAGAATTTAGAAATACCATTAAACATTGCGTAGGTGGTATGTTGGAAATTTGACTTTT